>PNEQ01046148.1:0-12102 GCA_003012365.1 Medauroidea extradentata
GCCTGAAACAAACACGTTCACACAGACACACTGGCAACACTGCCTATATAGCACTGTGTGTGCGTGCTATGGTAACAATGACACTGCTCTCAGCATGGCCTGAAACAAACACGTTCACACAGACACACTGGCAACACTGCCTATATAGCACTGTGTGTGCGTGCTATGGTAACAATGACACTGCTCTCAGCATGGCCTGTCACACGTGTATCGATTATTTCGTTTCTTGCCGACCACACGACACATTGCGCTTATTTTCATCCAGGGACGTCATTTCTACGTTACAGTTCACACAGCGATTCCTACAGACAATATGGTGAACAGGACACATATGTGGAGAAACTGTATGAGTTTACGAGTGCACCTGTCACAGAAACACACGGTTAGCTTAATAACAATGATAATTACAAGTTACTTAATTCAGGTTAAACATTTATGGACACCTGTATTTCGAATAAGTACGTTCCTGTTTTGCCGTTCGTGTGAATTACCCACATATTTTGAACAATGCAACGCAGCCCCATTTATTCAGGAAGTAAAGTTATCCACGTAGCAGCTTATATTAATTGTTTCATGTTTATTTAGACCACTTATTAGCTCGAATTAATTTTCAGTTAAAACTTAGACTTAAAAAAATATATATTTATTGGGCCGGTGTTAATCGTCAGCGCTACGTTCATTCAAAAAATGTTCTGAACAAAACACACACACCTATGCGTGTGTGTATTTTTGTAGTTACGTAAATGAATTAGCTAGGTATATTTAACAGTAAATTTTATACGCAGAAATAATCTTATCTGAACACATAAAGGGGCGAATCACCGTTTATGCGGGGTTGTAACCTAGTACTTTTGCACAGACTTGTAAGCAGTGAAAAATGGCTTGGGCCAGAACTTTGTGAAATCAGTACGTCGCATCATGGCAAGGTTTAAAGATACAATGACAATGCTCCTAGTGATATGAATTGTGTTTGCAGTTACTTGTAATGATTAACGTAATTCTACATGAACAGACGAATACGTACGGACACTTGTATTATTAGTGAGTCGTGTTATTTAGTATATGAGGGTATGTAACCTCGATATATGAGCCCTTCATATATAGCTTAGTCTGTTAGGAGCCAGTCTACGGTGCGAGAGGTCCTGTGTTCGAATATCGGCTCGGACATGTATGTTGCGTTGTCCCTTCGCCTCATTTCACCCTCAAAGACTGCTAAGACCTCATTCTCACCTCACCTAGATCTAACAAACATCATCTTATTGTTCTGCGACTGTATAAGAGGTTGTACAGTCTGCTCAAACGATAATGCCACATAGTCTGTGATTACGTATGTATTTAGTACTGATTCTCGATTTGCACATATTTGTTCTGGCGACCTCCCTAATTATAACAGTGTGGATAAGTGGCGAGGAGGTGTGACGTGTGTGATATATTACACAGCATGCCAGCACACTTGACTTCCTTGCTCATGTTGACACATTATAGTAACTAGGAGACATTCTTTATTTAAGACATCAGCATTTGTGTCTCTAAAGTCAGTACTTATTATAGTATCCCCTCTGACTTCTACACAAAATTCCTTTTTACTGCCTTGAGTTGGAGAGCAGAAACACTCGAACCAAGCAGGCCGTCCATTTTATGTCTCACGTATATGTTAACGTTGTATTTATATCACGTTTGATACAACATAGTATTGTATTGTGTTGTGTTGTGTTGTGTTGTGTTGTGTTGTGTAGGACCAAGCACCAGCTAGACTCCAGTAGTCCTGCCGTGTAGTTCAGCAGTCAGCTACCACCGCCAGCGCTACCTGTACTCAAGTACCGTGTTATTACATTACGACATTGTGTAGGGCTTGCTAGGTGTCACACACATGTGATGTAACTCAAACAACTAGTTCATTGTAGTTACGTGGGAAGAGAGTGTACAACAGTCGCAGAGACTGCATGCGGTATTCTCACGAGCAGCGACTTCTATATAGACGTTCTTCACGTGCGGGTTTTGTTCTCATAGGTAATTCACGGCTCAGATTACCAGTAGGACGTGCAAGAAAGTTGTTCTTGGTGCAAACACCTTACCTCGTTTCATTTGAAAGTTGCCATATGTTTATGTAAAGTGTCTATGGTGACATTACTTAATAAGTAATGTTTTCTGGATACACGTAGTTGCCAGCGAACGTTGCTGACTCGCAGACAACCCACAGTTAGTCACAGACGACCCACAGTTACATGGAAAGACTAAGCACGAGAAAATGCTCAACGAAAACAAAACAAACTACGGAAGACGCAAGTGGCTTGCGCCAACAAACGTACAAATAATTCCGAACTTGGAATATAGTCATTATATCATGAAATAAAAAAAGTAAAAACTTACAAGGAACAATCATCATGTACCTGTTCGTTCTTATCTATTTTACTTATTTTTTAACCATCCCGCCTCCTTGTTTTTCGGTTTTCATTGTAGTATAGCGACTATATTCGTATTTCGAAATTATTTGTGTATTTGTCGACTACAGCAACTTCGCTAGCATCCTTGGTTTGTATCTTCGTGTTTCTTTGTTTCAAGTTTTCTCTTACTTAGTCCTTGTATGTAACTGTCAGTTGTCAGGCACTCAGCAACATTCACTAGCAATACCGGATATCCAGCAATCACTTTAGTTTGTCGTACATCCTCATTGTAAAAATACGTCAAACATCACTTTAACAAGTCATGTTCAAAAGCTGCAACCTTATGTGTGTATGTAGTGTGAATTATTAAAAAGTTATATTTGTCTGCTAGGATAATATGTGAATTAGGACGAGAGTTGTGAGAAGTGTTCAAAGGGCGGAGGCAGCCCCACCACACCATCGTGTATGTGAGCAGATGGAGGCTGTCTGTGCCAACCCAGTGGGCTTGTTGCCAGGCAACATCAGGCGAGATCTCTGCTACACAAGAGACGTACTGTAGCTGCTATTGGCCAGTTATGTCGTACGTTACTGCGCCTCGTCTTACTAGAGAACAAGTCACTGTCAGCAATGACACACATACGTGTCTTCCTAATGCAAAGTGTGCATGTTGGTCAGGACTGTAAGAGCTCGGTACGTACACCGGCTGATATTACTGGAGCAATAAATACACATCCCAGATGGCACTCGAGCAACTTCAAGCCGACAAACTGTTCAGCAAACATGAACTAGTCCAAGGTCGCACTCTAGACAGACGTCGGTGAACCCTGGTACAAGTTAGGACGCATGCAGCTAGCCACTGAGTTCATTCATCGTGGCTTCGCTGCTGTTGAAAGTAACATTTAAGAACATTGACATAATTACATATTTCATTCCACTGAGTTGTGCGTGTTTTATTTAGCTGCTTAGTGAAGTTATTTGTGTCATATGAAAATATTAATATTCAATCAAGTAATAAATGCAACTGAAACAATTTCAATACGCTAGACTATACTTCTGAAACAGCTAAATATAATTAAATGTACATCGATGCCATGCAAATTACCGAAGTCACTAGTGATTTGATAAAACATTCCGCTTCTTCTGTGTCCTCTGCAGGAATGCCGAGTTTTTTACGTTATCTCCGACAGCTTCCTCGTCAACATGGGTAGAAAAATTAGAATTTTCAGTCGGCCTTGTCTGCTTTCGCTTTTTAAAGTGTTTGTTGTTCCAACGGAATTACTACTAAAAATTCTGTAATTGTACAGTTCAATATGTGCTATATATACTAAAATACACCGTGGAAAAAAAGCAGTAAATGTACAACACAGAATAATGCTATGTTAGATGTTATTCAACCTTTCTTTCTAACCCTGAAGTAGGTTCTCACGTGGTGTTTCTTACTGACCGCAGACAATGTAAATAAAGGCGATATTACTTAAACTGGTAGAAGCGCTAAGAATATTACCGTCTTGATGTGCCAGTACTTAACTTGACGAGGCCCTGTAGTTTCCTTTCTTGACAGTGTGACATAAAGTGAAACGAATCATGTGTGAGAGAGCCTAATATACGTGCCATTATTTCTACAGTCAAGTAAGCATAGTTTGACGTTTGTATATTATAATAAGTAGTTATGTTGGTAACTAGTTGAGCAGTTCCACTTGAAAGTAAAGGAGTACACGTAGCAGGCTAGGTGAGATGACTCCAGGCAGCGATGTGTCGCAGTTACTAAACCAGCAGCCAGCACTGTGGCTTGTATACACGACCTCTTGTATGTCTCTTGTATAGTACTGCAGCTGTGTTGATTGTTACTCCGCCACTCAGTCTCACACAGTCGCAGGCTCCTCCAGTCAGCGAGATGTTGTACCAATCACCAACTCCGGTCCAGCCGCAGTCTGTTGTATTCATCTTGTCGTTCTGTCGCTGTGTTCCTAAGTGTTGTCCTCGCTGTCTTTATACATCATTGCCGCAGTTATCTTACTCCTTGTTTGATCCTTGTCTTCTTTTTACTTAACTGTTTAGTTTTCTTCCCTCGTCATACACCTAACATATCTCTTTTCGGAATTTTTTTTTTTTGTTTGTTGGCTGCAGACATTTCTGGGTTCTTTAATTTCTATGTTTAGTTTTATTATTACTTGTTTTCTCGTGCTTAGTTCTTGTATGTAACAGTGTATTTACTGCGACATAGCAATATTCGTTATCAATGACGTACATTCTCGTCTCTTCTCTTGTATTCGCCGCTGCACGTCAACTGTACCCGCTGTAAGTACCTGGGAGTTGAGGTAGCTGCCTGTCCGAGACACTTGAAGACTAAGAACAAGGGTTCATATAATACAGTTAGTTACACGTGGCTCAGTAGCTGTGGAACCTACACATGTGCCTCCACTGACATTGTAGGGTCTAGTATGGCAGTTTTCTCGGTGACGTGTAAACTATCAACTAATTAGAGTTTTCGTAGTAAAAAAACACAAACTTATAGGAACATTTTTATTCTTATTTTCAGTAGCGGCCGGTGAAGTGAGATAATGGATGTTCACACATTGTCTCAAAAATTAATAAAGAAAGAAAATCTTTAATTAAAAACAGTCACAGATTGTTCCTACACACTAACTTTCGTGTTGTTTTACTAAACTTTCCATGATACAGAACGTGAGTTAAAATTTCATTAATAGCACTGAAAGTTTTTCTCATTTCCCTTTATTTAATTTCCGGGCAAATTTCAATACGGATCTTAAATAAGTAGTAAATACGCCAAATTTTCTACTTAGTTTGAATTTAATTGTAAAGTTATCATTTTGGGCAGTTAAATGATGATTAATAATTTCTTTATTTGTAACATCCGACGTTAAAATATTATTTGTAGTATGGTTATTGGGTAATATTTCATATCTAGGCTTCAATATGTAAAAATAGTCTCTGTGATAATATACATTCATTACCTGCACCCTGTATTGTTGACATTTATTTTACATTTAATACCACAGCATCTCCTCGCTAGTTTGCTCAAGGCTCGTGTCACAATTTTGCTCCGAATGTCAGTTTGGCCTGGAATTAGATAAAGCATAACTGCTGGCATCTAGCGAGGTGTTTTATAGTGGCGCTGATGTAACACTTGTTGTCCCAGTAGGTGCTGCCACCACGAGGTGAAAGATGTAACTGTTTCCTGTATGTGAGCACAGTAGACCTGTGCACTTCTCCAATGTTACAACTTCCATAAGAGATGACGTCATTTTGTTGTTCGCATGCACAATGGCCAAGAAGAGAGGCCGAGAAAAGAGCACAGCTCTCTTGTGCACAATACAGTGTTGCAACATTGCAGCTTTACAGCATAAAACCTCCATGCATTTGTAATCGGTTAGACGAACGTTTTAAACTGTACTGGCGCTACAAAACACACAAGAATGTTTTAAATATTAAAAAAAAAAAAATGCTTAACGGAAAACTAGGTGTGCACGTGCGCCTGTGCACTTTCATGCCGGCCCTACAGCTTATGTTTATTCTCCTCCTCTCAATGCATGGGATGGGGTTTCGTCCCGAAAGCAACATCAATAACAATGATTGTGCAGCGCCGAATATAAACTAACATGTTGATGTCTATCCTTGCTGACACAAGTACTCTGAGGCAGGCAGCGCCCTTAACAGCACGACTACTGAGCTCAGACACAACTGAGTCAAATTGTGGCATTAATTACTTTTTATTGATCAATTTATAGATAGCACTTTAAAACACGTTGCATTTCAGGACGAATACTGCGATAAGAGAAGCTTGGGCAATTTTACATGTTTTATATTTAACAATTAAAATGAAAACTGGTAAGCTATTTTTAAAGTCGAATACTTCATGAGAAACAAGCAGTAAAAGCTATTTTGTTCGCACGAGTAATTTTTCAAAAAATTGACCATTAAGAATGCAATTGATTTGTTGGGCGAAGTCTTTAAATTGGCTGGCTGCCCAGTTTGCCAAGTGATGTGTCGAACCTCAGCACGTAGACTTTAATTTGAAAAATGCTCAATTTACGTGATACCTACTTAGTAGAGCCATGATTTTATGGCGAAAAGATTTTTGCAACATTTGGTTTCGATGCGTCATGTGCACACCTGCAGCTCTGCTACATCGTCTGTGATTGGATGATTTTACCCTCACTTGCCTTGGCAAATTATAGACGTACAGACTCACAATAATCTTATTCTGATTGGTGCAGTCAAATGAGAAACGTGTCTGAACAAGGACACGCTGCCAATAACCTTGAAACAGAACTACCGATGTGCACGTGAGTCACTGAAACAAAGTGGGGCAAAAATCTTTTCGCGACAAAATCGTGGCCCTACTACTTAGGTATAGAACATTACACGCTTATACCCATTCCAGTCTATCTACTAACCTCTTAAACTTATTTACTCCCAGTTATAAATGAGTGTTTTTCTCGCGGTCGTGTTAATATTAAGACATCTTAATCTTAAAATTAAATATTGGTACGTTGTAAAGCTCTTTATCGACTACACCATAGACAGACGCAAATACAAAACCAAATAACTTCCGCCGTACTCAGAGGTTTTGACGTTTAAATTCTATAAAAATAAACACAATATAATAAATACAATATAACCGCCCAAACGCGTTTAGAAATGTCACACAACACAGCGTAATATGCAAATTTTGGTTACATATCAACTTCAACGCAAGTTACAATATGACAATGCGTGAGAAATACAGTCGTTAACAAAATTTCCAAAACATGCACGAATAGTAAGTAAACTGCGACTCTGAACACGAGTTCAAACGCATTTCACAAATGTCGTCCATCTTTCTTATACCACCAGCCCAACATTTGACTTCAAATTCAAGCCGTGTTTAGCGATAATCAAGATAACTTATGCTGCGACTGTCGAACGCTTTCCATATATAACGACAGTCTTCGAACAAAGGGATTCAAACTGTTTAAATGAACAACTGGCAATCAATAAAGTTTGCAAGGTCGTTACAATCTCAGACTAGAGGACCACTTCCTCTGGCTGCAGCACTGCCACATGTTCTAATACAATAGCGTCAGTTGTGTCAAACATTTCTATATATCATTCGCCGAGAAGTGAGAGTTGTAGTTTGTAAACAAGAATACGTGATACTAGTATAAGTGGTAAGGGGTGTACAAGCTACTAACCAGTGCGCTGCTGCAGTGTGACGAGAGTTAACTTGGTGACTGGTCAAGCGAGTGTTTGTATTGTTGTCTGATAGTGTCGAAAGTAAGTAAACTCGTGTACGCACAACTAGTACTGTTATGTACTGCTATTCACTTATCGATCGTATATCGTGATACATAGCCTACACTGCATGATCGGTATAATTATTCTATCTACAACACGTGCAACATGAATGATATCAATTACATCTAAACTTCGCATAATGTATATAAAATGGTTGAAGTCGATGTATAGTATGTGACGGTTTTGTTAAAAGTATGATGTAAATATTGTTAATGTGGAATGAACGTAATTAAAACTTTATTTTACGGGTTCCACAACACTGTCAGATACACAATACAGATGGTTTGATAGTAACGAAGGCTTTGATAATGTTAGTGAACGCCTACTACTTAATATTAAATTTTTCTACTACGATGTGCAGAATGAAGGATTAATTTTAATTCCCTGTATACCTTTATCGTTAAATAATCAACGGATTACTTTTTTCTAATTTGTTTGTCGTTTCACATGTTATTGTTAACGTTCACGAATAGTTACAATATGTGTGTCAGTATTAGTGTCTTCTTCCATAGCACATTGGTATGACATTATCGTCTAGCTGAGAAATATGGTTTTATACCCAGATTTCTGCAGTGTGTATCGTGCTAGATGATGTCGCTGTTCAAAGATATTTCTCGCGGTTCTTCGTAGCTGTTTCATTCACACTCATAGGTTCCCACGACTTTATGTGTTCATACTCGCCTATATACCACCAAATAGTACATGGCATTCTACGCTTAAGAGCGCGTGGTAGGCCTACATAATTCAACGCTGAAAGCATTAATCTATAACTGTAGGTTTCTTGAAGCCGATTTACGAAAATTAAATAATAGCAATCCTAGACAATAGTTTTAGCCAACGTTTTAAACAATATTGTTTCCAGTGTTAGGAACTTCCGAAGCACAATCTCTGACGCCGGAACCTCGTGCATTTAACTGCGGCGCAAGAGATCACGCGCAACGAATTAGTAATTCTGAATAAATATTTACTCATAAAGTTACCATTATCTAGGATTGTCATTGAATATTTTATCCATATTGGCTTCGAAAAAAAGGTAGAAGTCAATTAATGTTTACAGCGTTTATTTATCTACCACGTACTCTTAATACCTGTCTGCCACTACACGTGGCGAGCACTCCGGACACCCCTGACTACAAGCTGCAATCACGTGCATGTGCATCGCGCGCTCTCACTTGAACGCGAATAGACAGTAGACAATCTACTATGAACATAACTGTAAGAATGCAATGGACCATCGGCTGAAACGACGCTTCAAAACTTCTCCTCCTTTCCGCACCCCTTGTAACAGTTTAGATAAGTTTAGGCAGGTTTAGGCAGGTTAAGTACTGTTAAAATTGTAATACAATGCTGTTCGCTTAGTACAAGAACGGATTTGTTAGTTCTTGTAGTTTCTTCATCTAACAAAACTGTATTTCGGTTACGCGAACATAATTTTGTTTGGCATTTAAACTAACCAAATTAATATACATTAACTTCCTCAGGGGGTGGGGTAAAGAAGGCGAGATGACTGCCCATAACAGGGCGTATGAAGGGTGACGGCTCGAATATTGGCGGAGTTCTCCGATCATTGCCGAACAAAGAACCACTCTTGTGCTGCCGAGACAAGTGGTGGACTCTGTGCGGACTGCGAGGACACACGAGGTCTGGTCCAAGGTCAATCCAAGATGCGACTGTCTTCTCACGGCTGAGTGGCGAGGTCAGATACATGCTTCACAAACAAACACCAAGCCCTCGTACAACTCGTATTTTTACATAACATCCGGTACTAACAGGGGCTTACTTGAGAAGTTTGTTTCGTTTATTGATGATAGAAAGATTTTTTGCTAAATACTAAGAATTAAATAATGTACCAAATATCTGCTTTTTTTCTGTGTTCTTCGAAATGTATTCAATTTGCGTAACAATGTTCTCAAATTGTTAAAACATGTATTATTTTAAACAATCTATTCTCCAAGGCCACGGTCTGATTGGTATTTTTATAGATGTCGGTAGTTTGATCTTAATGCCATTTATAGTGTGTTTTGTAGTTAGGAATGTGTTCCGCGCATTTTTCGGATTTACAAAAAGTTAATTATTAAATTACACTTTCATACATTAGTTTAAAAAAAAAATCCTTACAAATCAAGTAGCGTCTCATATATATGACAACACCGCGTAGCTCTTCTTGTCGAATATTTTCTTTTTCCAGCAAAATTAATGCTTAAAAATTTATTTCATACGATCCATGAAATGTTAGTATGAAAGCTTACATTGGTACATCATCTGCCCTGAAGAAAGTAATTTTGTAACACGAAGTTAAACTTATTTGTTTAGAGATATAAACATGTCTACCCTCTATAAGAGATTATGTGTAGGAGGTAAGGAATAAAATAAACTTGTGAAAATAGTGAAAGTATGAGGCATCAGACACGATGTAAATCCAATGAGCACATTATCAGGCCCATACACTGCAGCTAAACCAGCACATCACATAACACGTGCACAGCTGGCAGAGTGGTGTCTTGTCCTCCAGCAGCTTGTGGATCACCTCATACACAGAGTCCATGCCACTCAGGTTTGCAACAGTATTGGCCGCTATACAGAAGACACTTGTTGTGTTCGTGTTATATGCTATTATACTGATGACATATCCCTACCTTGTCCATGACAAGCACATCGTATTGTAAATTATTTCTGAGTGAAATAAGAACAGAACTATGTTTCGTCTCATGATAACTAGTTGCTCAGTTCGGAGGATGTCTTGGACCGCATATACGTTACAAACACACAACATTTAATATAACAAACAACCGAAGCCACATAACTTTGAAATGTCACATGCTGGAACAATGACTCGGTAGAAACATATGTGAGTTACATTGACGTCGAAGCAGCCATACTTTAGAATCACAGATGGTAGATCCTGCGACAGAAACACGCAACTTATAATCACGTACAGTAAGACTACGTACATTAGATACATCGTACAATCAAAATCAATGCCTTAGAACAATTATACAGACGAGCAACGTCGGATATAAACACACAACTTATAACCATGCAGTTCGTGGTTCTGCAATATATGGAAGCAATATCGTACACCAGTAATTCACATCTTACAACTATGATACAACCAAACCATATATGTTAGAACTGACATACACATACGCCTTAGAGGCTACGAGGCCTGTGGTATGTAAGCAAGAATCAGCCTAAATGCTCGCAGTCTCCCAGGCCCAGTCATGCTCGTTGTATTACAATATTAAAACATGGATACGTATTCGGTACACATCCTATATATAAATGATATTTATTTGTTTTGGAATAACGAAACCCACGCGACTTCTTATTGGAGTACTTGGCCGAGCTGAAGGACTTGTCCAAGTTACATATGGTATAGTGAAGTGTGTAGACGTCAACTGTGTTACTTAGGTAAGGATTGTTGCACGGTTGATAACTTTTGAGGTTGACTTGACTGTTACACAACTTTCAACACATGGCTTCTCATGCAGCGGTGCACAATAAACTTGCCCAGGTCAAGCAAATTGTACTTTAATTTTTTTGTGTGTAGGGGAGGGGAACAGGACCTGACTTGTTATGAAAAGTATTTATTTATAATTATCATCAATTATGTAGTTCTGGAATTGCTAGGATAATGGCTCTAATGTGACTTAAATAAACTCGACAAACTTTATAGATTTATTCAGACGGTAACGATCATGAGAAGAGAGAATTATACGACTCTTTAACAGCCTATGAGGGTGAAGTGAGGTGAAGAGACAATACATCATCCATGCCTAAGCTGGGATTCGAACCCACGACCTCTCGCGCCGTAGACTGGGAGCTAACAGACTACAGTTCGGAGGCCAGCTAGCGGCAATGAATATTCATAAATAAACTGTAATGTGCTTCAATATATTACACTGCTTTGTTTTCTTCACATATTTACTAATGTTATAAATGTTTAAAAATTGATGCTTATTGTTTAATTGTTTACTCTCAGTATGCTTTCTGTTCTAAATATATGTTGGCCCAAATCATAGGTTTCCCTTTAGAAGAATAATTGAAAGATTGGGTGCAAGAACCAGGTGGCTCCACTTTTTGTCAGAATGTATGTTATGAAAATAATAAGAAAAACTGTACACATTTTTTGGTGCAAGAACGATGTAGCTGTATCGCGTTAGCTGGTTTTAACGAGGAGAAAGTAGCCGCCTGTAAAGACAACGGTGACGATTTTGATGCAATAACAGTGCAGCTCCTGGAGCTGCCTGGTTCTAGTACCAACAAAGTTCAGAATAACAGTGCAGCTCCTGGAGCTGCCTGGTTCTAGTACCAACAAAGTTCAGAATAACAGTGCAGCTCCTGGAGCTGCCTGGTTCTAGTACCAACAAAGTTCAGAATAACAGTGCAGCTCCTGGAGCTGCCTGGTTCTAGTACCAAC
>PNEQ01046149.1:0-12103 GCA_003012365.1 Medauroidea extradentata
AAAATAAGCCGCTATCGAATTTACGAAGGTAGCGATTTTACGAATGCGATGAGAGGAACCGTGAGTATTCGTAAAATCGGGGGTCTAGTGTAATTTGATGTGTGATCGTTCTGAACTTACTTGTGCATGATATTAATTATTTACTTTTTATTTGACAAATCTTTTTAATGGAATTAAATAAGTACTTAGAATTAAAATAAGGCTGAAGACATATTGACCTCATTTGAATTACATAGTTACCCCTTAAATAAAACTTGTTAACAAAACCATGCTTTATAAAATTTAGCTTAGTCATTAAGGGTAAAAATGAGAATACTATTCCTGAAAACTATTAAATTTAATCAGCAAAAAATAAGTCTTTGAATGATATGTATGTGTGGTGTTATTTTTTTGCCCCAACTTCAAGATTAAATTCCACACAAATGCATTTTTGGACACACTAACACATAATTCCAGATTTTTTTTCTTCGCCCAGTGGTGGTGTACGAGGCCTTGCCATAATACTCTAGCAGTGACTAATTTGTTTTTCAAAGCTAAGGGCACCATTTAACCATTAATTTTCGTGGGAGGGGAGGGCCACCGTACTCTCTGTTTAAAAGGAAAAGTATTCTACGCCGATCTTTGTCATTATCTTGCCCCTACCAAGTTCTGTCTTCAAAACAAATTGTTTGTACTTCTACCAGGGAAACTACTAAAATAGCTTCATTTTGCATCTTAAAATCTAAATTTTCCCGGGGGAGGACCCCCGGACCCCCCGCTTTAATAGGGAGGATGGGTGCATTTTGGGGCCCCCAAACTCTCTAGGCCCTACCTAAACTTTATGTCTGCGCACGCCTATGGCTGCAGAAATTATGCTATGTGAAAGTTTTTCTTCTGGTTGAATAAATACCCCATTCAAAGCAAGAGTTAGCTTAAGTTATTTCTTTTCTACTACTGCAACACGTGCAGAGCAATAATAATGGAAGTTAATTAATTGACGGACATCAGTCCCATTACACTTTCTGGTGCAGTGACCAGGATATGAGGGTCGTATCAAGCCCCGCTACACTACAGTTAACAGATGTGGTGGTAAAGTGACTGCTGTGGTGGTAAAATGACATATGAGAGAGAGTGAGTAGAAAATAAAGTGGTGTCGAAAGAAAGGCAGCGGAGAAAATGGAAATTCCCAGAGAAAACCCTGCACTCAACTGCATTGCGTGGCACAATTCCTACATGTGAAATCTTAATATTTAAACCTGGACTGCCTCAAATGGGGGGCAGTTAACAGTGAAGTGGTGATAAAGTGACCCAAAATAATGGCTGCATAAATTACATCGTCCTGGAGGTGATTTGGTGTTAATCATAATGTTGAATGTGATCACGGTTTGCAGACTTGGAAGGAGGAAATGGAACAGCTCTCGAGCTACAGACCTGGGAGGGGTGTAAGTTGTGGCCTGCTGGGTGAGGTTGTAGCTGTACATGGGCTCCTCTCTGAGCGTGTGGTTGCTGAACTCGAGAGGTGCCTCTGCATACAGTAGTGGCGAAGCAAGAGCGCTGATGTGGTTGTAAGACACATTGGTGCAGCCATCTACTGAGAGTGGCAGCATCTGGATGGGCGGCTTGTCCACTGTCAGTGAGCCAAATGTGATCCACAGCGTGATCACATGTCCTGCTATCATGCCTGCTGAGGCTCCCTGCACACAACACACACTTCTCACACTTTTTCCTTTCACAGCCATTCACAATGAATTATTATTATTATCTTAGGCCTATTTAACACACACTTCTCACACTTTATTATTTCAAAGCCATCTACAAAGAATTATTATCATCATCCTAGGCCAATTTAGTACAGTTAAACAAGTAAATGAGCATTCTGAACAATTAACAGCACTTTATAACCCTGAGGCTTGAAATACAGAGTTAAAGTGTTTATTAAAAATATGGGGGAGGGGAGGGTGTAATTTACAGTACATCTTGTTGGCAACGAGGTAGTTAGAGACTGTTACACACAACTTTACACATGAACGAAAACTGGGAGAGTAATTGGCCAGGACCTGTGTTAAGGTGCCATCCCAGCATAGGTTGAAGATATTTAAGAAAACAACGGAAAAACCGGAATCAGGATGGACTGAGTACGTAATCGAACCCCAAACTGTTGTACTCTTATGCTCCCTTCTTCAAAAGCATTAAAGAGATATTATTAATTTAATTAGTACATGAATCTATTACAAGGAATTATATATGGAACATGAAACAACTCTGCACAATTACTTAATCCCCAAATCTTTGAGAGCCTTATACATATGGCAGGAGCTTGACGACACATTTGAGGTATGGCAGCAGGGGAGCAATAAGGTCCAGACTGGCTTGTGTGTCAACAACTACGTCATACCATATTTAAGTGTAGGGCTTGAAAACAGCAAAATGTTTTGGTCCTTCAATTTTTCCTTGTGAGACTTTAAGCAATCGCCCTACTATTTACCAAAAGTACATAGTTAAGTCCAGCGCATTGTTCTCTATTTTTTATTTATAATTTCTGTTGTTATTTTTATGTTTCAACAGCCTGACAAAGACAGTTTTGGACATTTTGAAGTGTCCTGAAACAATGTTTTTAAGTGATATTATAAAAAACAATAACTGAGAAGCATAGTTTAGAATTTCCTTTCCACACAAAGATTTTCAACGCACGCTTAGCAGTAACTCTTAAAAACACTTTTTCCTAACACGCTGCATCACATTTCATGTGTCAGCTGCATAGGGCTCTTAAGGCGGCCGCCTACCCCACGCTTCAAATACGTTGAAGTGTGTTTGTAAACAAATATTCCACTTGTGCCCGTCGTACCAACGTACGAAAAGAAAACAAACTTCAGACAAGGTCGGAACCTCATTGTTACGATGCTACGCTCATTAAAAACTCAGTTTCTAAGCCCTCCAACATAGCTAAAAACGGCCTTCTCTGACTGCCGTAATTCAAAATGTACTAACTGAATGTTTGTGAAACTCGGGTTGCGACCTGCACTGAACTTAGTTGCAAACTTTCCACCAATAAAATTATATGGTCACCGCTTAATGTCCCATAGTAAAAACCGTTCAGCCAGAAGCTTGTACGCTAGGTCAGCGCTTGGCTCGTCGAGGCGACGCGCATTTGATGCATGCTTCAAGGTCGACCTTACTGCTTCGTTGCTTTTAAGCCTCTCACACGCGAGTAGGCGGCGCCCTTAAGAGCTTCTTTTTTACACTAAAGCTGCCTAGCAAGTCGAAATGTCAAAATCACGTTGAAAATATGCGATCCCATTATTCAAATTCTAATGCGAGTGCCCTTTCATTCTTAACACGTTTCAAGTTCATATGTTGTATTTGTCTAATTCTATAAACGATTAATTCAAAAAATATTACAGCGTAACTGGAGTACTGGAGATATTCACAAGATTCTGATAATGGTCATCTTTGATACACAGTTTCACTGGGAAATCTGGCAGTAATTGGTTTAGAAACTTGTACATCGATACGGAACACAGAAGGGCCGAATAAAAATTCCTCAAACAAATACCTGTACTTCATGAATGCTCTAGATACATCACCTCTGCAATTATTTTAAGTAATTGTTCATTTATTCTCTGCTTTAATGTATTTAAATATTTTTATGTTGTGTACAAATATTCGGATATATTTATCTGGTAAATTCTCTATTTTCTTATTTAACTCTGCAATATTAATAAGGTGTTTTGATTTATATTGTATTTTCTTCTATTACTAAAACAGTATTTTCTAACATTTGTTCTATGAATTATAATTTTTCACTGCACACTACATAGGCTATAGCATCACAAACACACATTGACCAATTACAAATAGAAATTTGAATGACCTAAGATACATAGGTCTGGTAGATAGTCTTTGCTCAAAGCTTTAGAGTTACCTGCGATATTGACCAATTCAGTCCCTGAAGTATCCGTTACCTCCATTAGAACTGTAGTGCTGTTTTCACACTTCTTCAATGGAAAATGTTACTACCATAATGCCTCTCACTACTATTATCACAAACTAGATCAAACTTAATAGGTAAGCACCATAGTAACAGTGGACAAGGAAATAAAGGGCAAATTTTTAATAAGGACTTTCTATGTTTACTTTAATATAGTCAGTATGCAGTTATTTCTTTGCTATTTATCTACTTTAAGGGTTTGTATAAGAAACATAGTCTTGAAAAGCTAACATTTTTTATGTCCATGACATTTTAAATACAGTAGAACCCCTATTTTACGGTGGTCTACGGATCCCAAAAAAATTGACTCAAAATAGATGTCGCAAAATCGATGTAGAACATTTAGAATCCTTAAATGTAAGAAAAAATCAAGTATAAAGTCAGTTTTTGCTGAAATATCTTTATAATTGTTGCTAACACACAAAACAAACAAGTTTTAAATGTAAAAAAAAAAAAAAAAAACATAACAATTATATTTAATTGCAATACCCTTATATATTTTTATTTTTAATTTGACGGTGCCTGAGAAAATAGTTGTAAAATCGCTGTATTCGTAAAATCCGTTGTCGTAAAATCGAGGTTTTACTGTACAGTAGAGTACAACTAAACTAATCTCCGCTAATTCACATATCTGGATCATCCGAATGAACATGTCAGAGAAAATAATATGTAATAATATACACGAGGCCAAATGTCTATTGATATTATCTTATTATAGAGTGACAAAATGCTATACAGTGTAGCCAACACTTGTCACATTATTTACATTTCAGTGCTACCCACAAGTATCTTTACCTATACAAAATACATTTTTTGTATAAAAATGTAAATATATTGGTTGATGCAATATCTACAGACATGATAACACTCGTCAACTACTTGTGTGTTACAACATACTTCAAATTATTATATCAGAAAGAGAATTAAGGTTAATCAAAAACATCTGGTAGTCTGAACAGCCCTCAGTCCAAATTAGTTTGGATTATCAGGACTATGACGTATTAATATTTATCGCTCATATCTTGGCTTCAGACACTAACTTTTGAGAGCAGTGAATGCATAAACTGTGTCAGTCACATATCAGTGTCAGTACTTACTGAGAGTGGTTGGAGGATACAGATGTGCTGAAAAAACTATGAACAATGACTTCCAAGGTACTCGTTATGCCATGAACATAATTTGTATGAAGATATGCAGACAAAGCAAGTAGGATGTAGGAGCATGCACTTACCTTCCAGTTGACACAGGGCACAAGAATGGCTAGCAGGAAGACCCCCAGCAGTGGCCCACTGGTGGCAGATGTCATCAGCATGGACGACTCTATGACACCTGACAGCATGCCCACGCCGACCGAAATACCAGCGATAATCACACCATATATAGAGCCTGCACAAACACCACCACAATTCTTCACTGCCGACTGCACTTGTGCTTCTACTTGTTGCAGGTTCCTACACTCTTAAACCTTCTGAAACCATTTTTTATTATTTCAGTTTTATGAGCAAGTACGGTTGAATGTCTCATCAGCAGTAAGGTCATTTCAGTTGGTATTAGAGACTCAACGAAATCCGAGCATAATGATGACGGGTCCTAGGCACCCAATAAGTGGAAAAAAATTTTATTCTATCCAGGATGCACAGTAGAATCAACAAAAATCTCAGTGATACATGAGAAGATATTACAGAAGCAATTACATATTGACAAAAATTGATGTGCTACAAACCTCAACACTAAAAAGAGCAGTTGCATGTAAGAATGTGACTACAGTACATAGTTTGCAGGACTATGCAGAACAAATAAAATTTGCTAGAGGTTAATGGCACGAACTAGGCTGTATCATGTGGAGACTACGCCTCCTACCAAGGCTATCCGGGTTCATTTCCCAGCAGGGCCGGTCCCCAGATTTCCACATGTGGGATTCGAGCGGGATGATGTCGCTGGCCAGCTGGTTTACCCGAAGATCTACTTACTGTTTCCCCTGCCCTTTCATTCTGTCGCTGCTCCATACTCTCAAAATATCACCCCTAACCAGTGCTAACGACCTAGATGTAAAGTGCTGATCAAAATCTCTTCATTCACTCACTGTGGGGACTAATTATCGAAGCATTTAGTTTCATTGTTCAGGAAAATATGAAAAACAATTCAATGATGCCCACGTATGGAGTTTTCAATTACCATTTTAGCATTTACTTATGAGCAATTGCTAAAATATAAATTATTTTCGAGTTTATTAAAATTCTTAATATTATTCATAATGAACACTTGCTATATTGTTCTCTTTAGAAGGGAAATAAGAGAAAAAATGAAGGGGCGAGGAGAGAGATAGACAAGAGAGACAGCTTACCAATGATCTTGATGGTCAACAGCTGTTGGCGGTCAGTGAAGTGACTGCAGCGCGGTATTTGGCTAATAAAGTCCTCCCATGTGACAGTCGCCAGCGAGTTGAGATTCGATACTGCCAAGCTGCAACACATTACACATAAATTCATCATCTGCTCACACTGTTAGCCTTCACTCCCATCAGAAACCATGAATCATTTGGCTTGACTTAGTGATTCATGTTAAGTATCTCAGGCAGAGCTGCCTTTCCCATCTCTACTTATCCATTGTAACCCTTCCTAAAGTTAAACACACTGTCTGTCTGCGTTTTCATTTTTAACTGATAAATATTGCTTTTCCTTGTGTTTGTAATATATTTATTGATTTAAACTAATATATTTTATCTGCAATATGAATGCAATTTATTTAAATTAAGATGTCATTATTCTATGGAGTAAATATGTCAAAATATTACTGTACGTGGGAATTGTGTATTTCCCAATGCTCTGAATTTCTTTAAGAGATTAATTTATTTGAGGGTTAGTTACCTGAGTGCACCATTGAAGAGTGTGGCCATGAAGAGACCGAGGAAGCCAGGAAGGTAAGTGAACTGGTCCTCTACGAAGAAGGGCACAATCTCGTCTATCTTCTTGATGTAGCCGAGAGAGAGCGGATCGCAGTCTGCGTAATTGGCATAGATCACCATGCCAGCCACCCACGACAAGCTGAACAGGATCGTGATGACAGGGATGTTGGCCATTAGTGTACTGAAACACGTGTGTGTTGCTACATGAAAATACTTTGGCAAGTTGTGCACAAGTAGTCATACCACAAAGCATATTCTGAATAAGTCTACCCATACAGTCCTTAACATTAGTTTACATTTTTAAGTGATCATCTCTTAGTTAATGTATTCTTTAGTATTAGAATAAAAGTCATGTACGTAAAACAGAAATATATGAATGTATGTCAGCACTGGTGTAGACTCTAGAATGCTTACATTTTAAGTATCTTGTACACACTCTCCTCTTCTACACCTAAAACTCTTCCCCTTCTCCAAATTCCTTCAAAATCTGCATTGTTTCCTTTGTACCAAAATGCTATGGTGTTGGGACACGTATCTGCCCGAGAGGCAAGCAGAACACACTGTATTGATACTTGTAGATTGCGAACCCTACTTAATTAAACTCTGTTACGCCTAGAGGATAGGCTGCACGACATACCGTACACTCCTGGGTTTACAGCCTCTTCTATAGGAAATTCTACCTGTCTGGTAGACATTATGAACACAAACTCGTATTCATTAGCTTAGCATCTGCTAGAAAAACTCTGCCATGGCTAGAGATAAAATGTACTAATACTCCTGTGATTGCAACCTCATCTAGGGAAGCTATGTTGCACCACGTTGATTGGCTGAGGATAATTAATTACGAGCAGTACATATGTACTCACTGGGTGACTGTCTTTTGGGACTTCATGCTGCAATAACGCTGCACAAAGTTCTGCTGGCAGCCGAAGATCGACAGCGACATGAAGAGCTGGCCAAACAAGGCAGACAGCGTAGTGACACGTATTGTGGGGTCAGTGTCGAAACTGTAAAAAAGACAAAACGCTGTACTTATGAAGCAAGCTCTACAATCATTCATTAGTGCGAGTCTACAGAAATGGCTAGAACATTACGTACGGCAAGAACATTTAAAAAGGTTCACACTATTCTGTTTAATTCGTTTGTCACTATAAAACCATCACAATTTTCACTAAACGTTGAAATCGTTTACGTGTTGCATTATCTTGAAAGTTTAAGGAAAATAACTGTACAATATAATAATAAATTTGCTGACAAAACTGAAATGAATTTCACCGTATACATTTGGTTAATCTTGCATTAATAAAATTACATTAAAACCACAAACTGTATTTGAAAACTTTAATAATAATTTTGTTGAATCTTTTCTGTTTAGAAATATTTTCACTGCTTAGAGCGACAAACATTTTATTTTATAGACCTGAATTGCAAAAGCAGTTTGTTTTCTTGGTTAATTACTTTGTCACATTTTAATATAATTTGTTGAATTGGCAATGGCATATATTTTGTATGTATTGTTTAGTGTGTTGGAAGTTGGTACTAAGGTTTCAAAACTGAAGAGTGTTTGAAACAATTAAGGTCAGTTGACCATCGGCTGTTAAAATTAAATGTACTGTCGTCTTAAGTGCCAAAAATATAAAGTTGCAAATTCACTCGTTGCTTATAGTTTCTTTTACTGCATCACACTTAACATAATTTTTAGTTTACTGTGTACCTTAGGTATAATTTCGCCACTTTTATAGTTCTATAACACTACCATGTGACAATGTATAGCCTACATCTGTATCCATGCAACCATTTGAAACTAAATGTATCAGGGTGAAAATAAATATTTTAATTTATTAGTAGACTTGTTAAGGGAGGCTTAAAATATTTTAACCCTTAAAAAAAGTTCACTTTATCATTGTATAGCCTTGAGTCAGATTGGTCTGATCAGCATGTGAGAAGAGAGTGGAAGTGGTAGATCTCTCTCTTGGTTTTGAGGTGGTGGTAAGATGCCTTAAAAAAATATACATAACCACACTACAACCCAGAAAGGAGGGAATGGCGATGATTAACGGTACAAAATGGTGCTACTTAAGGAATTCCCTAACAATCAGTTTTAATGTACTACTTTAAGAAATTGAAACATTTTAAGGAATAACTATGCAGTAAAAGGTTTGTGGAAACGGGTGGCGGAGGGAAGAGACTGGGCCCCCTGGGCACCCATGGATCAGTGTCCTTGGATTGGTTAGGGACTCACTTCATGAACTTGAGGCGACCACCGTCACGAGGCACGGTGTAGACGTCGGACAGGCCGGTGTTGAGGCTGCCCTGCACAATGATGGCACAGCTGCAGAAGATCATAGTCAAGCCTTGCAGTACGTCCGCCAAGATAGCCGCCTTCAATCCTCCCTGCAGGACGCGACACAAAACAACCGTCACACCCACTCTCTTTACAACATCCTGGACTACTCTTGCAAAGTTCAGCAACACATGGGCGTACCCACAATTTATTTTTGGAGGAGTTTCTGATAATTGTGAAGGTAGTTTTAATATTTATCTGTTTTCAGACGACGAAACAGTAAACAATTTAAATATGTTTAACATGTTAGATTTTTATAACACTCTGAATATTATTCATGCAAAGTGTTATACATGCAAAAAATTACTAACGTTTCTAGGGGAAGGTAGAATTGAACCCCTAAAACTACCCTTCTGGGTACACTCATGTGACAACATACTATTAGAGGTTAATGTGAATGTATGAAGCAATTTACTGATTAAAGGATTAGTAGCACTTTTATCTTAAAGTATGGAAATTCGTTGCACTTTTATCTTAAATAAATACTTTACTTCCTTTACTATTTAAAATTACCGGCGTTAGTGTGCCATCATCCTAAATCAAGGGGATTAGTTGCATTATTGTCTTTAATTTAAGAGTTTGGTTACACTACTATTATAGGCTACATATTTAATACAATTATAAAGTAAAGAACAAAACACGTATTTAAATATACAAGCCTTATTAAAGGTAATTTTCTTACAATGGGCTTCAGCAGAAATTTCTTTGAAATTTTGTTAATATTTCAACTTTCTCTTGCCACACTTTAATAATTGCCACATACAAAAATTTACTACAAAATTATTTGAAATATTTTTCTCAAATCCATTGAAGGAAATTTGCTCGCAGAGAAATTATTTATAAAACTCATCAAAAGAACTGCAGAAAAGTTGAAGTCAGTGATGTGTGTGATATCTCTCGGACAACACTATATTGCTTGACCATATTTCCGAAGAATACCATTATTACTCTTCATAATGAACAGGATGAAGATTGATTGGTAACCACCACTTTATATCACAACATACTTTATTCGCCAACGTCGTACAACAGCAACTCACATCTCACTTCCGCTTCACATATATCTCCCAGAGTTGCCAACCTCGGCTTCTTAAATTACCTATATTACAATGTGCGCCTTACAAAACGTAGCTGTGACTGCAGAAAACACTACCTATAAGAACAGCGGTGTCATTTATCAGTATGTTGCATGAAACTGAAGTTACTAAGGAACCTGCCAACCCATCCTGCAGCCACATAAGTTTATATGGGGAATTAATGTTTAAATTAATTACTCAACTACTGATTTCAGTTAGAAAAAAACTATTTCAAGCAAACACGTTTTGATGTAGAATTTAAAAAAAAAATATTGTCAATAAATAACTTTGTACTCATTTTTATAACTTTAAGTACATAATATTTAAAATGTAGCCTTTAAATAAGCAGATAATTTACCAGACAATTATGAACAAACAACTTTTTTTAAAATTCGTCTGGACTCATTATTCGTTAAAAATATTCAAGCTTACATGTGACAGTTCTGCTTGAAAGAATTTTGTTACAATAAATTTAATGACAAGTTATTTATTTTAACACTGCCTCTTTATTAAAAACTCTGGGAAATAAAACTATGTTAGCAAAGCCCTAGAGTGCTTATATTACATTCAACTTCCAGTGTGTTGGTGTTACTAATTATTTCCCCATAACTAGCCAGTGCTAATGTACTTGCCTGTTGTTTTCCACTGCAATCCTTTTCTTCTAAGAAAGCATATACACAGTAAAATTTTGTTATATAAGAACAGTATTTTTAACTAGTTATTAACATAATTTCAGCAACAGTGCATATTTAACACATAACAACAATATGAAACCTACAACTCTTACAGTTCCAAGTTAATATTAAACACAAAATTCTACTCATATCCAACGCTCTACAAACCACGACAAAATGTGCCGTTATTTGTGGCTTCCAAAATTTTTTTACCAACAAATTTTTACAAATGTGTTCTGTAAAATAAACAAAAATACTACTCTAAACTGGTGTTACTTTAAATAAATTGGGACGGTTTTTTATCAGACAAAATATGTCAGTTTTGTATCTTTTAGTAAGGAAACATCATTTGTATGGATGGATCAAATATGTGCTTTTATGTGTAAAAAAAAAAGCTCATTTTTTAAAACTCGAAAGACCTACAAATTAAACATTTATAGTGTTGACGAAGTCCCCCTGCTGTCACAAAGTAACAAAGTATATTATTTTAAATGGCACGTTTTATAGGAGAATACATATAAAATAAGCTCACAGGCTTGGATCAGTGTCCTCATACCTTAGGGGTATCCTAATCCCTAGCTAATTAAGACTTAAACAGGTGAAAAAGTTGCCATGGTCATAAAAAACAAAAATTAAGACTTAATATTTGTTTGTGTATTCTTTTAATAAAACGTCGGGTTTTTGTGATGGTCATTTACAGAGCTACTTCTAAAACATGGAAACTGCAAACGAAAAAAAAATTTTGACCTGCCTTAAAACAAATTAATATTCCTCTTAATAGTATATTATATATATATTTTTAAAGTTATCAACAAAATCTTTTAACCTTAGATCTAAGTCAGTTCCAGGTTTCAATACATTAAATTCTGGCTTGTCAGAATATACAACGCGTAATTTTGGTTATTTATCATTAGAAATGTCAAAGGTTACCACTGAAAATTATGTAAACAATTTCATTAATAACCGATACATTATAAGACAATAAAGTATGGAATTTTTTCAGCATTTCTGAAAATAGTTCTCTCATTACAAATTTTACTGTCCCTTGTACAGAATATATATATAGTCCCTTGTAAAGAATATATATATATATATATATATATATATATATATATATAGTCCCTTGTAAAGAATATA
>PNEQ01046150.1:0-12102 GCA_003012365.1 Medauroidea extradentata
GAGTTACCGACGAAATTCAGCCTTTCCAACTGCTCGCGAGCAGTTGGTAAGTTCCTACCGGACTCGTGACGTCAAACGACCCCCGTTTTAAACTTAGAATACCAAACAGTCGTTTGGAACCGACTATCGCTCAGTAACAACTTTTTTCGTAGGAAACAGAAACTCAGAATAAGCCCCCAGGTCTGGACACTCGCCTGGAAACTTGACTCCCTTGGCGCTGCAGTTAGGGCGGTTGGACTCGAACTCCGCCCACTTCCTTCCCACTAAGATAAACAATTTATCAAAACGTATTTGTTATCAATTTATTAAATACTTAATTCGCTCACAAATTTAAGAAAAGGGTCCGGCAATCTTTATTTACTTTATAAATTTAACAATGGGAACAAGTGGGCGGAGTTAGAGTCCGACCGCCCGGATTACAGCGCCAAAAAGTACGACATTCTCGGTAACTTGACGAACTACAGCCAAACAACAAGGGGGTCAAGCAAAATACATTGGTAGATAGGCGAGTGTCCAGACCTGTTCTTCTACGACCGTGGTTGAAACCCAGCAAACAGTCACGTTTTCCCGCGATAAACCATCATAAGAGACACTGGAAAATCGCGGGAATAGTTGACTGTTTGCTAGGCTCCAACGTGATGTATATAACACTGAATGTTTCGTATCAACATTGGCTATCGTAAGAGCCCGGTAATTTTCGCGAAAAGAATTTTGCAGCACTTTGTTTCAGTGCCTTACGTGCGCACCGGCATCTCTGCTTTGTGGTCAATGATTGGATGCCGTTAACACCCAGCGTATGGAGGTTAAACCCGCAAATCACAGACGTGATGTGTGGCAGTTATCCGTGTACTGATTGGCACAGTCAAATGAGTAACGACTCTGCACAAAAACACTCTGTCAATAGCCATGAATTTGAACTGCAGGCACTGAAACAAAGTGGGGCAAAAATCTTTTCGCGACAACTACCAGGCCCTAGCTATCGTTTATTTGTAGCATTTATTCTCTCTACAACAGGCTCAGTTATAACTGTACAGCTTGGACACACAGCGTGCGTGATTTGTCCCAAAACTGTTCACGCGTGTCACGGTTAATATAAAACAGTTTGTTGCAGACTATTTTAAACATTTTCGCGATTTTTCAGTGTCTCTAACCAACATATCTACTAATAGTATGTTGAAAAATGCCATTTTTCACTGTTTTTCTCTCTAAATGCTTTAAAAAAATACTATTTCTAAGCTCCGAAAACATACTAAAAATTCCTTTTTCAGGGCACAGTATTCCAAAATGTAATGGATATAAAGTAGCTACGGCTGAGTCATATACAGACTATACTGCGTAGTCTCGTCCAATAACAATACAACCACTGCTTAAAGCCATGTTGAAGAAAGTTGCCTAAAGAAAACATACACGCTGATTCTGTTCCTCTCGCGTAACCTGCGATGAGACATTTGATGCGAAGACTAGAGTCGCCCTAATTGCTAACATGCTTCCAGCCCTCAAACGAGGTAAAATGCTCCAGGCAGGCGACAGCCTTAACAATGAGACATAGTCATCATCTAGCGCAGAGATTTCGGATAGTAGAATTATTTTCAAATGAAAACGCTAGCATTTTTGAAATTCGGTTATTATAGAGGCCTAGATATTATCAAATTAAAAATTATAAAAATTACAGTTTTCCATTTTGTAGATTTTGTGGTTTGAAGCCCCTATATGTCCATAAACCATTTTTAATTGTTTACTCGAAAGCACGGTCGTAGAAGAACAGGTCTGGACACTCGCCTATCTAACAATGTATTTTGCTTGACCCCCTTGTTGTTTGGCTGTGGTTCGTTAAGTTACCGAGAATGTTGTACTTTTTGGCACTGTTTTCCGGGCGGTCGGACTCAAACTCCGTCCACTTTTTTCCATTGTTGAATTTATAAAGTAAATAAAGATTGCTGGAGCCTTTTCTTAAATTTGTGAGCGAAGAAAATATTTCATAAATTGATAAAAAATACTTTTTGAATAATTGTTTAACTTATCGGAAAGGAAGTGGGCAAAGTTTAGTCCGACCGCCGTAACATCAGCGCCAATAAAACACAATATTCTCGGTAACTTGGTGAACTACAACCAAACAACAAGGGGGTCAAATATTCAGGCGAGTGTCCAGACCTGTTCTTCTACGACCGTGCTCGAAAGTAAAACAAACTATCGCGTAGTACTTTATAAATAAACGTCGGCTGATAAAATATCTACTCGGCAAAAAAAAAAATCTCACCGAATTCTGATGAGTAGTTCAGATTTTATTGACGACTGAGTATTCCAGTCGTCGCTCGACGTCGTGCCTTTCCATACCCCTTAAGGGTGTTCAAGTGCGATAAAATCATAATTTTTTATTTACATGAAATATTATTAGTTTTGTACACAATACTTGTGAGTACAGTTTCCTCTTACGAAACAATTTTAACTCTCATAGTTTTCTCATAACGGTGCGTCAAAACCAAAACTGGCATGTTCTGCTGCCATGCAGATAGTGACAACTAGAGCCCGGTAATTTTCGCGAAAAGAATTTTGCAGCACTTTGTTTCAGTGCCATACGTGCGCACCTGCATCTCTACTATGTGGTCAATGATTGGATGTCGTAACACCTAGCGTATGGATGTTAAACCAGCAAATCACATACGTGATGTGTGACAGTTATTCGTAGAGCCAGGATTTTATGGCGAAAAGATTTTTGCAACATTTGGATTCGATGCGTCATGTGCGTACCTGCAGCTCTGCTACATCGTCTGTGATTGGATGATTTTACATTCACTTGCCTTGGCAAATGACAGACGTGCGGAGTCACAATAATCTTATTCTGATTGGTGCAGTCAAATGAGAAACGTATCTGAACAAAGACACGCTGCAAATAACCATGACGCAAAGCTACCGTTGTGCGCGTGAGTCACTGAAACAGAGTGGGGCAAAATTCTTTTCGCGACAAAATCGTGGCCCTAGTTATTCGTGTACTGATTGGCACAGTCAAATGAATAACGACTCTGCACAAAAACACTCTGTCAATAGCCATGAAGTTGAACTGCAGGTGTGCACGTAAGACACTGAAACAAAGTGGGGCAAAAATCTTTTCGCGAAAACTACCGGGCCCTAGTGACAACCAATAGACTTACGTAAGTGAAAAAAATCGTAGTGGAATAACATGCTACGGGCTACGTATTAAAATATTTTATAAAAAATCCTATGAACAATTTTTGTATTTAAAAAAATTGCTGAATTTTAAATTTTTTTCCTGTACCTTTGCGATTTTTTTTTTTAAATTCGAAATATTGTGTTCCGGTCATTTAAATACTTTATTGCATAGATCATTGGATGTAATATCACAGTGAATTATTTTATTCAAGTAGGTCAGTTGGTTTTCACTATTTGCATGGCAGCAGAAAAAGCAAATTTTGAATTTGACGCACCATTATGAGAAAACTACGCGAGTTAAGATTGTTTCGTTAGAGGAAACTTTAGTCACAAGTATCATATACAAAACTAACACTATTTCATTAAGACATAAAATTATGATTTTATCGCACTTGAACCCCCTGAGGCGGCCGCCTACCTGCGCGTCAGAGGCTCAGAAATGACGTAGGCATAAGGGCTACCTTGAAGCGCGCATAAAATGCCGCATCGCCTCAACGAGCCAAGCTCTAAAATAGCGCGCAAGGTTCCCGGCGAACGGTTTTTACTATGGGACAATAAGCGGTGACCATACAATTTTATAGGTGAAAAGTCTGTACCAAAGTTCAGTGCAAATCGCAATCTGAGTTTCACATACATTCGGGTAGGACATTTTGATGTACGGCAGTCTCAAAAGGCCGTGTTTGGCGATGTTGGAGGGCTTAGAAACAGTGTTTTTAATAAGCATAATGTTAACAATGTGGTTCCGACCTTGCACGAAGTGTGTTTTCTTTTCGTACGTTGGCACAATGGGAACACGTGGAATCGTTACGTAGAAAAAAACTTATTTACGAACACAATGCGGCGCATTTGAAGCGTGAGGTAGGCAGCCGCCTTAAGGGTGAGAATTAGACAAATTTATTGCATTTTCAGTTTTTAAGCGATAACATTTATTCAAATCGTATTATCAAAACTTCTCTTCGGCAAAGCATACGATGTATACTAGGACACTGCTTGACATAAATATCACTATATTTCGTTAATTTGTCATGCAGAATCATTGCAAGAGAATTATAGGTTATCTTTCAAGAATTATCTTGTAATGTTTTTGCACTAGAAATTAATGAAATATTCCATTACAATTTATGTCAAGCAGTTTACCAAGAATATATCCTATGCTTTGTCGAAGAGAAAATTTGGATAATTCAATTTGAATAAATGTTACGGCTCAAAAACTGAAAATACAATAAAACTGTCTAACACTCCCGTTAAGATAACTCTGTTCGCTCAGTGGAAATCCTCAAAGAAGCATTCGCATGTGTTCCGATTTCTCGCAAAGCCAAAAGCTGTACTTCGTAGTAACATTTACATGGATTGAAAAATGCATATTCGTGGTTGTAGGTGTTAATTTTTCAAACAGGGCAGTTACTAAAAAATTTTTGTTTTCTTTGCTAATTAGTTAAAATATTTATCACTGTTTTTCAGTACCAAAAGTTTCGGCCTATTAGAAACTGCATGCACGGGACCAAATGTACATGAAACTATTTGATAATGCGATTATAAAGCTGGAATAATACGACGCAAAACGAGTACTAAACTCGTGCAAGAAGTCACCTGGTCATGTGACCTTACTAGAGAAATAAAGAAAATCGCAATCTTCGGTGTCCGACGAGGAATTCATAGGAAGAAAACATTGCCGAAAATAGCTCTACGTTTTCTCGTATCCATTGTGCACTCGACTGAATTTTCTTATAATCAAACCAATACACTTATTGTTGGCGGTTTGTAATAAAATGGCTATTTTGTACCGTCCAAGGCTAATACTTAATTTTGGAAGCAAAAAATAATATTGTGCTGTAGATGTGCGTAAATTAAATTTCGCTCTGATATGATGTGGGCAATTAGGCCAGACAGCAAGCAGGGTTCGGGCTGCAACTAGGCCAGCGTTGGGAAATCAAACAAGACAGCCATTCAGCTCACCCCTCGTAGTACCGCAATAATGAGGACAAGCACGCCAATATATGGCATTGTTACCAAGTAAACCAGGTCTGTCGCCCGTCAACACTCGACCAATCAACAGCAGTCTCCTCCGGGGCTCGGGGGTCAAGTCCCGACGGGTGCGTGCTCGTCCATTGATGCCGCCTACCTCATCAATCCAGCTTCCAGTAAGGTCGTCAGATCTAGTTAGGAGGCAGCAACCCCGACTGAATTAAATATGTTAAAAATCAATAATATTGCACTTCCCTCCTATATTAATATAATACATTGTAACCGGTCTGTAATCAGAGTACCTGCCAATCAAGCCAAGTAAATGCCCGTTTAGCCATCACTGTCTTGAAGTCAGTCACTTAACCACTTATTATCACCTAAATAACATTTAATAAACCGATAGTGTAGCAACCATCTGAAATAAACCTAACTACAATTACTACGTTTAGGGTAAAACTTCAATCCAGATTGAACCTGAAGTGGAGTAAACTCGGAGTGAATGTGTAGCGAACATGGATTGACGAACTGTGTTTACGTAAATATTACAATCCAGATTGAACTGTAAACAAGAGCCAAGTTGAAGTCAACCTGGACTGAAAACGTAATAATGCTATCTATCGGCGACAGTACCAAGCAGAAAACAGTTGACAAACGAAAAATAAGAGTTGCTCTAAATAAGGCTTTTCTTCATGAGATGCACCACTTTTCTTGTTCCGTTTGCTTTATAAAAGCCGTTTAGCTTTACAAATACCTGCATTTAGCACTTTCTGTTAAATTATGTGTTCTCTGTTATTTTTTAACCTAACCACAACACAATATGGCAGAAACTTCGTCATACACATTTTCTTTTCAGTCCAGTCTGTGTTTAAAGTAAAATCTCCATCCAGATTCTTCACTCCAGGCCACCTCAACAAGTGGAGCGGATTATCTCGCTTCTCTCCTACTTCAGTCCCCAACAAAGTGTCTATACTAAAATCTCAATCTGGATTCCTTAGACCACTCCAGCTTCAATCCGGATTGAAAATTTACCCTAAACGGCCTATATAATAATAAATTTTTTAGCAGCTCGAAAGTTGTCTGGCGTTCTTTCACTGCATGCTAAGAAAAATATTTCACACGAAACTCACGATGCTGCATTGTAAGAAGCCTGTTTAAAGGGGTTTATGATGGCAGCAGGTGCATCAATACTTCGGACGAGCGTACAAAGCGAACACCAGTGAACCTATCTACCGGCACTTCCGGCTAGCCTCCTCCTGATTCAGCCGGGTACATAACAAACCCGGCAGCCACATTGGTTAAAGGCCACTTCACACGACCAAATATTTATAGAATTCAATTAATTGAATAGCACAACGGTTCAAGAGATCTGACTCAATAAACACTGAAGAAACCATTTGAAAAGTTAACACACAATTTATAAACAAATGATGCTCAAAATACATTATGCAAGTATTTCATAATTATCTACTAGAGGCCTTTTAACACGATCAAATTTTGCTTCAATTTTCTGTCAAATTTATTGATTTCAATGTATTGAACGTCGTGTGACGCCATGCTGACGTCAAAACCGCGGCCATTTTGTCTTTCAATTTATTGAATGCCTTGAATTTCATCAAAGATTTTCGTTTCGAACATGTTTGAAATTTTTTTAAATCAAACATTTCAAATCAGAAAAGAGGCTTTTATGGTATTATAAATTCAAATAACATAATATTCGAGTTCTTTATACGAATTATATTTAATAATAAATGTATTTCTTTAAAATAATACATACTAAAATAATGAGAAATTTGTATTGGTTTAACCAAATGTTTTTGTGTCGTGCACAATTAGTAGATATTTGTAAAATAGCTACATTATTTCTTTTGTCCATTATTTGTTTACAAATCGTGTGATAACTTTTCAAGTGATCCTCTCAATATGTATTGAATCAAATTTATTGAATCGTCGTACCATTCAATACATTGAATTCAAGGAATTGAATTCAATAAATATTTGGCCATGTGAAATGGCCTTACCGTGCACGACACAAAATTCCTAGTTTAGACAATACAAAAGTTTTATTATATGCGTATATATTATGTAAAATAAATAATGTTCGTAGTTATAGTTAATATTGTATGTTTCGCATACAGAATACAAAAAAAAAATATTTTAATTATAATGTTAGGAAAACCTTTATATTCAAAAATATTTTGATTCAAGAAATTTTCAAACATTTACGCTACGAAAATCTTTGACGAAATTCCAGACATTCAATAAATTGAAAGGCAAAATGGCCGCGGTTATGACGTCAGCATGGCGCCACATGACGTTCAAGAAATTTCATTCACTAAATTTGAAAGAAAATGGAAGCAAAAGTAGATCGTGTAAAAGGGCCTTAATGAACATGTGGCTAAGGGTGTTGGGGGGGGGGGGAGGGAAAAAAACATGGTTTTATTTCTGCATTTGTAACAATCATCGCTCAACTTTACATTAAGAGAGCGTAGTATATAATTCAACGCTAAAAGCATTAATCTATAACTGTAGGTTTCTTGAAGCCAATTTGCGAAAACTAAACAATAGCAATCCTAGACAATAGTTTTAGCCAACGTTTTAAACAAAATTGTTTCCAGTGTTACGAACTTCTGAGGCACAATCTCTGACGCCGGAACATCGTGCATTTAACTGCGGCGCAAGAGATCACGCGTAACGAATTAGTAATTCTGGATAAATATTTACTCAAAGTGGGATTCTCATTGAGTATTTTATCCATATTGGCTTCGAAAAATGCGTAGAAATCAATTGATGTTCTCGGCGTTTATTTATCTACCACGCACTCTTAAGGTTTCTTTCAAATTAAATAATTTTAGATCTTATAGTTTGAAACCCATGCGATTTTGTGATTAAATAAGCCACGTATGCAGGTCTGCGCAAAACGATTCTCACACTACAAAAAAAAAACACGTTGAGAGTTCATTAATTAGCACAATTTTTTTCAGTGCCCCATTGGATTTATCGAATTTTGTTAGATATTGTAGGCTGTAATGTGTTGTAAATAAGAATTCAAAAGTGTAATTTTGTCCCACCGGCGCAGTTCATGCACTGGAGCACATTAATCGCTCAATAAAGTTAACGATGAACTGAAATACATTAAACTCAAGCCTAGTAGCAAAACATTTTTTCTTGCACCTCCAGAGCTTGCAAGAATAGCCGGAGAAGCAACCATATTATGGTTGGTATTTAGTCAGCTACACAACACAACCACCAATCGAAATCAGTAAACTTAAAGACAAGCAAAGATATTGAAATGTTGGTTGCTGCTACTCTTCACTGAGAAAATATTTTTTTTTTTAACCTAGCAGCAAAAGAAACGACGCCTGATGTACAGGTAGTGTGATATTGGCAGAAAACAACTCCATACTTCTGTATGTGAACGCATAAAGGAGAGTAACATCAACTTATGGGCACAAATGAAAAAACGTAAGATGGAGATCTTAAAAAAGAACTGGCAAAACTATAAACAGTGGCTTCTGGAGATAGTTAATCCTAGCTGAAAGAAGTAAAAAAAATTGTCAGATTGTTACTGGTGACAAAACCCGGTCAGAAATACACATAGACGACTACATAAGGAGCTATAAACTCTCAGTTGTACCAAGTTACTTTTCTGCTGCTGATGGCAATTCTAGTTGATTGTCCTCTGGTATCTTGTCTTTAGATCGAGAAACCAAAATTACGAATTTAAAAAATAAAGACATTTAATGTGTCCCTGACCAGCAAACTGGATTCACGGTGGGACTCATATATTCGTGATGGCTGAACTTCAATTTTTTCATAAGCATAAAAGCATAAAAAACTGTAGTATACTACGCGAGATAATTTACTATAAAAGTTCAGGAACTATGATGAATGGCATGTGATATAGTATCACTATGATGTTGAGAGAATCATTAAAGACACAAACACGCGAAAAAAGACTACGGAAACAACCAGAAACAGCTTACAACATTACAGACACAACCCACTTAACAATGTAGCGATTTCTGTCATACGTGAAAACTAATCAAGAACTAACAAACTATTTTCCAAAAACGATACTGGAAAATATATTGAAAATTGATAGGAATGTAGTGGTGACATGGGGATGTGAATGTCGAGCAACACACAGAAATATGAGCCATCTTGCAAATAATCAGGAAGAAGTTGACACCAAAATTTTACTTCACGTAGTTGAAGCAGACACAAAGGAGCTTCAAACTAAATATTCACTGACGAAATACAGATTTTCTTGTGTGTTAGCTCTTCGACGACAAATACTAATTATGTGACTGTAAAAGGAGACTTGTTTGGCTCTATTCCTCTACTGCATATCTAAGAAGCGCATGGACCCAGCAAGGTTTCTGTACAGCCTGGCTTACATACTGTAAGGCCGTTTAGGGTAAAATTTCAATCTGGATTGAAGCTGGAGTGGACTAAGGAATCCAGGTTGAGATTTTACTATGAACACAAGATAACCCAATGCACTTGTTGAGGTGGACTGGAGTGAAAAATCCGGATTGAGATTTTACTGTAAACACAGACTGGACTGAAAATAAAACCCGCAGGACAAAGTTTCCGCCATATTGTGTTGTTATATGTTGTACTTAGGTAAAAAAAAAAAAAAAAAAAAAAAAGAACAGAGAACATATTTTAATTTAATAGAAGGCAAGTATTCGTAAAACGAAACGGCTTTTATAAAGAGAAACGGAACAAGTGGAACATCTCGTGAAGAAATACCTTAATTGGAGCAACTCTTACTTTTGGTATTGTCGATGATAGATCCCATTATACATTTTCAGTCCAGGTTGACTCCAACTTCGCTCTTGTTCACAGTTCAGTCTTGGATTGTAATATTTGCCATAAGCACATTTTGTCAATCCCTGTTCGCTATATATTCACTCCAGGTTCAATATGGATTGAAGTTTGACCCTAAACGTAGTATATCAGTAGTGCAGACTGTACATGAAGTTCTATAGGACGAGGTGAGATAAGTTTCTGTAAGTTTCAAGAATGGCATTAACAGGGTTATAAGTGCACTGGGATACCTAGGAAACGATTTACTCATCAGTGAAGAGACATTTGCTGCCCTCGAAGAGTTTATCTGCCAAGTGCACTTGCTAACACAAGGATCATAAAGTTAAAGCTGGGTGTCCACTTGACAGCAAAAACTGGCGAGTAGGTCTCGAGGCGTTGTCAATAGAAGTCACTCGCCAATGGACACACGTCTGAGAGTAGCTAGCGGCGAGCAACTGCCTGAGAAGTGACGTGTCGCGAGACGCTCGCAAGTCGACAGGGTGGGGCGTGATGCGCAAGTTGTGCCATCCTTACGTGTAAGCCACGCTGGTAGAAGAACATGTCTGGACACTCACCTGGAAACTTGACCCCTTGTTGTTTGGCTGCAGTTCACCAAGTTACCGATAACGCTATACATTTCTCAAACTCCGCTCACTTACCTCCCATTTTTTTTTTTTTTTTTTTTTCAGTTTTACATTATAAAGATAAACAATTTATCAAAACGAATTTTTACCAATTTATGAAATACTTCCTTAGCTTACAATCCTAAAGCATGGCCCCAGCAATCTTTAATTACTTTATAATATAAACACTGGACAAAAGTGGGCGGAGTTTGAGCCCGACCGCCCTAAATGCAACGCCAAAGACGCACAACACTCTCAGTAACTTGGTGAACTGTGGCCAAACAAGGGGGTCAAGCAAAATACTTTGATAGATAGGCGAGTCTCCAGACCTGTACTTCTATGACAGTATGTAAATTAGGTTCATTCAGACGGCCATCTTAAAAACTCCCATTGAAAAAAAAACTACGAGAATATTATGCGACAGTTTAGAACTTCACGCATACCAGCGTCGCCTATATATTTCTTCCGTTATTACTGCGCCCAGTGGCTAAAATAAAAGCATCACGCTAGGCCTTCTCTCAATCGTCTCCTCGCAGCCTGCATGGCGGGTTATCTGCCACGCGCCGCTGTGAGCAGGGGTTGCGGCTATTTCAGGCGCAAAGGGCGGGCCCTCTGCACGCAAAGCGGCTCGCCCTCCCTGAATAGCTGACCCCATGTCTGTGGGCGGGGCAGGAAGGTCACCACTCGCTGGACACACACAAATAAACACTCCGTATCTCGACTCGAATGCATTACACCCTACACTTCCCACAGTGTCGACACTCACTTGACACAGCAAAATGTTACTAAATCGAGAATAATTAAGGGGCCTGCCTAAATAGGCTGTGTGTGTGTGTGTGTGTGTGTGTGTGTGAGGCAGGAGCGGTAAGAGTGCCGCTAACCGACATATGTAATGGCTCTCCGAGCAAGCGTTGGCGTGCAGAGCTTTATTATTATCCTTTTTCCTATGGGACTTTAAGCGATGACCAGATTATTTTATTTATGGGCAGCATAGATCAAAGTCTAACGCTTGTTTCTATACCTGTGTTTTTTCAAATCCGATTGTTATTTTTTCAGATACGACCGACTGGAAAATCCATTTTTGGCGGTTTTGAGGGGCCAGACAATGTTCCTAATACACGTGCCGAATTTTTTAAACTATAACGACATAGTTTGAAGTGCATGTTCTTTTCATAGATATACAGATATTACGTGTGTTAAGAGAAGTCCTTCGCGGTGTCAAATTTCCACCTTTGACGCGTGGTAACAGCGTAGCGATAAGAGCCAGTGTCCCACGCTTGACGAGAAGTACATCGCCTCTATTCGCAGCGCGCCAAACTGGCGTGCAAGGTTTCCGTTGTAGTCTTTTTACTATGGGACTTTAAGCGGTGACCCCAATATTTTATTTTAGACTAGTTTGAAGTAAAGACCAACGCATGCTTCTCGTTTTGCACTTTACTAATTCAGGTAATATTTTTGGAGTTACAACAGTCTAAAAAACCCGTTTTTAGCCATTTTGAGAGGCCCGGATATCATGTTTCTAACAAGCGTACTG
>PNEQ01046151.1:0-12102 GCA_003012365.1 Medauroidea extradentata
GTGCAGCACCGACGAAAATGTAAATGCAGCGCGTCAAACTCTTTTCCGAACTAGGGAAATTGAGAACATACCTCCAACTCAAGCAGCACTCTTTCAGCATCTACTTCGTGTTGCTTTCCAGGCTGGACATGTTTGGGGACAGGCTACAGAAAGGAACCCTGAACTACCGAGCCCAGAGAACTTTGGATGGAAAAAAAAAAAACTTGGATACACTGAAGTGGGATGTTAGGTAAGGTACTCGCAAATTAAATTAAATATTTTTGTTTTGCATTGAGTAAATGTATGTACTTATTTTGACATTCTGTGCAGGTGGACAACATTACCTAATGCAGCGAACGCTTGTAGAGAAATGATAAAATGTAGCTGCCGCACTTGCTGCAACAGATGTAAATGTCATAAGGCAGGGCTGAGATGCACAGACCTCTGTAAGTGCAGAGGATGTGGGGATGACGACTAATAACCAAATAAGAGCAGGTATAATATAAATGCCTTCATTAATAACATACTTTATAAAACTATGTTATGTGAAAAATAATTACAATTTGTTTAATTTATTATTTTGATGGTTTTAAGTTGATTTCCTAAAAAAATTACAGTTTCTCAGAGGTAAGAGGAATAAATGTCATGAATTGACCATATTATTTATTTAGTTTTGCAGGATTGGAACTTTTCATTATTTTTTTTCCCAAAATTGTTAATTAATTTTCAACATTTCAAAAAAATTCAATCTACCACCGCTGAAATGAAGAAAGTAATTTTTTTCAGACTTACAGCTTTTTCTGAGATTACTTTTATTAATTTGAAAATCTTCATTACAGAATACTTCAAACTGAATTGTTAAAAATATCAGTAATTTTAAACCACAATGAGATAATTTGATTATAAGTGGCTCGGATATTGCAATATATATTTTCTAGATCTTAAGCATACGTTTTCTTTTCTTACACTACATTAAAAAAAAATTTTTTTTTAAACTGTTCCCTATTGTTTTACATATTATTTTTACCTTTTATAGTGTCTAAATAAATTTTTAAAAATGCCATTGACAGTTGTTTCTAACAGTAAACCCCTCACAAAAAGCCATTTAAAGTTGTAAAATCCGACATTTTGAAAAAGTATTCTTATTACGGCACAAATTAATTTTCAAGATGCCCGTAATGTTTAAATCACTTTTATAGTTCTAAGGAGCAACTGTGCAAAGTTTCACGATTTCTTCACAAAAATGCATGATTTTACACATATCCTCCGGACTATATAAAGAAAATTTCAGGTAATTATTTATGTGCAGTTAAGGCAGCGTGGTATACTTATGAAACAGTTCTTGTGTAATATTTCTGACCAACTCTAATCATGATCTGGTCATGTTTTGTTTTCAAGTAAATTAAAACAAATTTTTTATTGGTAAAATTTAAATTAAAATACCATGTTTTGAATATTAAAACACGTGTGTGTTTGAAAATATTTTGTTAAGGAAATATTGTTCGATACTATCGAAATACTATTTTGGTAACATCAAGTAGCTACGACTCTATGCCAACCTCTAGGCATTCCTTTGTCTCGACCTTGTTGTCTCTTACACATCATGGTGTAAACATCAACCATACACTTAGTGTTCTTTATCCATTTATAATGTCGTAATCCGACAAGTTTTCCGCCTAGGGTGAGTTTATTCTTTCAATTCTTTATTTTTTGCGCCCTAGTGTTACTTTGTTTTTATGACGTTCTTTAAAAATTATATTTTGTTTACTTGTTTAATGTAGCGGTCCCCGCCACGCGGTTTCTACTCTTTGCTATGTAGAAGGAAGTTTATCCAAAATTTGAGGGATTTGGCTTGTCTACATCTTCCGATGTAGAAGTAATTTTGTTTCTACTCGTCCTTTTGCTGTACCGTCGTCGGTAGCCATGGGCGAGATGGAGATGTAACATCTTTCGGCGGTGGCAAGAGTGTCCCCATGAAGTACAGCCAGGAAAGTCCAGCCAATATATTTATTTTCCTTCTCTCGTCCTAACTACTTGATGTGCACACAGCTCTAATTATTCTATTTGAGACTTTATTATTCGATCACAACCTCTGCAAAATTAATTGAACAACGAAAATTTAAAATTTTATTAAAATAGGTAATATTAAAATGTAAGTTAATTAATTAATTTTTGTGTTGGGGATCCCCTTGTTTAACTTAATTATGATATTATTAAGCCATACGTACTTTTCTTGTTTTGTTAATGTACCGTATTGGTTAATTTACATACACCAAATACTCATTGTGCAAAGAATTTATTGTTATCAAATCTACTGATCAAGGTATTAAAAAAAATTTTTTTTCTGAATAATTACAATTTTATTTACTAGACCTAACTCATTTCGTAAAGTTTAATATACAGAGGCTCTCATGCTCCAAATTTAAAATTTAAATTAATTGTTTGTATGGTATATTAAATTATCTTTAATGTGAAGTGTTGGGGAAAGGAGGCTCGGCCCTTTCGCTGATATATACTAAGGAGCACCGATCAACAACTTGTGTCCACGTTAGTACTGTTTTCCCCCTTTCTTTGCTTGGCTGGCCTAGGAGCTGTCTTGATCGGTTTACCCTATTGGTTTACCCTTCCTGGACCTCCTAGGTTGGTTGGTAAAGTTTGGGGGAAGTTCCACCCACCACCAGTACAATACTTCTAAACACCATGAATTACGAAAGTGCTTCCAAAATACGTATTTTTTATGTATTTTAATTCGGCAACGTTAACAATTGCGAAAAAAATTCTTTTTAAAAGATACTAACACGCATATTTGATTATTTTCAATAACATCGCATTTTTTTAAAATTAAATCAGATCGATCAAATTAAATTTAATTTGCTTTATTCGCGTAGAGACTGCCGGAAGTGTGTGCTAGAGAGACAGAAAGCGAGAGAGAGAAAGACAGAGACAGAGACTGATCACACTACACCTACGGCCGGTAAGGTGTCTGGTAGGCTTAGGAATTGGGGGGGGGGGGGTGCCGGCGGCCGTGAACGTGTCGACTCGAGTCACTCACACAGCTCAGGCCAGCTACAGTATATATATGTAGTGGAGAATAATAAAACATATAACTTTGTGACTTTACAAGTCTATATTTTGCAAACGGCTACTCGGATTTAAAAAAACGTATACACTGTAGAATTTCTTTTTAAATTCTGAACAAGTAGCGTGCATTTTTTCTGATGCATCCACGGAGGTTCGAACCAATATCCCTCTTGGTAAAAATCATGTTTAATATAGTGTAAAAAATTAAGCTTATCATGGATCATGGTCGAGCACATACGATAAACTGGTGAAAGCTTTCTGGCAGTCCCATATGTTGAGCTCAGTCTTTTACCAACACTAGAAATCCAAACTTGTCCTTCTAGCGAACATGTCTTCAGATTCAACAAAAGTCTTGTCTTTGCTAAAATGATCGTCGCACACATACACCATTGATACGAAACTGTTATATTCCATACAGCATAATACATTTTTTTCCTGCGATGACTTTTCTAAATCACAAGTTCAACACTTGTTTTTAACTTAACTACCACTATACCTAGTACCATAACTCAGCATCACTTGTAATATTCGTTTACCTACTAAATTATCAAGATAGGTCAAAGCTACACCCAGCTTATCATTTTAGAATTGTATGCATCAAAACAACCATACTTCTAAATGCATTTTATCATTCATACATAACATACACTTCAGTATTATATCAGCATTCATTAACTAACCGAGGCGGGTCACATAGTAAACTATTCATTACTTTACGTTAAGTAAATATCATCACATATTTACAATGTTAAATCAGATAACCATACCACATGAATATATAAACTGCACCTTTCAATATTATAACTTAACACAACCAAAAGCCGTCCCTCTTATACCAAATAGCATTAGCTGGCACATACTACATACGGTTTCATCTCCAGTACATTCATGTCAGTCAAAACATACCCGATAATAAATATTCGCTAAACTTTTCTAAGGTGTACAAACCTACATTTCGTTCTCATCCATCAAACTAAACCCAGTTTTCATCTAGACAAACGCACCTTCATTACTCACTTGTACTACACCAGACATATTACTCAGTCAGGTAATACACACAAAACTGCACTGGAACATACTATTAAAACTCGTGTAAAAGTCAATGAAACATACTTCAAACCAAATCATTCTCCAACATTTGATCATTTATTTCCGAAGTCACATAATTACTACGAATGTATCCAATTTTTGTACCTGAACTCCTGTCACGACTAGACAAGTGCACTTAATATGTATCACTTGGTTTTTATAAATAACAGTCATATTCATTTTTCCATAATACTGAACATTCAATTACTTAAAATCATATCACTGAGCAAAATCTGATGCTGTCAAAGTACTCAGTCGTAACCTAACGAACATATAATATATTCTGTAGGTCCGATCAGTTAAGGTACTCAAACAAATTTTCTCGTACACATCAACATTATTTCCTATTGCTACAATCCCGAAAGAAACTATCATTCTTAAGTACTCGGATAATATTGAATTTTTCAGTTTATATTATAAAATAAATAAATGTTATTTATTAAATCTAACATTGTTCGTAAATATAGTAGTATATACGGCATACTTTACCTAAATGCACAATACAGAGAAAATATTTTCCAACAATAATATATTCTGACCTATATCAGCACGATCATACAGACTTTTATTGTACTCACACATAAACTCACGTGCAGAGCGAGTTCATACACGAATATAACCTCACACATGTACTTACCCAGCAGAGCAAGTTCATACTCGATCATATATACATACACACACACTACGCTTCAACAGAGGAAGTTAACACATGATCACGCACATTCACACACACACACTCAAATCAGTGTATGTTCGTACTTGACATCAACTCTATGCGCGCACCCAGCTCACGTTATAAGTAATAAATAAATACCATTCCAGCAATGAAAAACGCCACTGTCACTATCTAATCAAAATTACTATTACAGGCATGTAGTTCTACTAAACCACACTGAATGTACACATTTCCAATCAAAAAAAGTTAATTCCAACCCTTTATACCATCATATCTCTTTACCTTATTCCATTGACAGCTACCATACAATTCAGTTAGTGCTAATTCTTAATACTTCATAAAAACTCTCACTCATATTGCACCGTACGTACAGCGTTCCAGTCCACGCAACACTTGTGATTTTCAGAAAATTCTTTACTAAATTCAATCTTCCTTACAGAATAGGCATAAACCAAGCTCAATATTTTTGAGATTTTAACTTACAGCAAGACTTCATATGTTTATTTGAGTCGTTACTTTCGAGAGCGAGCCTGTAGCTTCCTTAAGAACTACATCTTGCCAGATGGTCTCATATACGGTGCTCTATTACTAAAGTTATCTGCACCATTTCATTACTATGTAGATTTCATTTCTTTTCAGCACTCTCACATCAAGATAACGTAATCCCAAAAAAAACTTTATATTCATCTATCCTTTACATTTGAGCGAAAAAATATTTTACGTACACTCATTGTACATGTACATGTACTCTATTACCGGAATATCATGGAAGACTCTGTCATAAGAACCAACTTCAAGACCAAGAAGAAGAATAAAATAAAATCAGTTAGTCACTATTTCCTTTGTCAAACCTAAAGCTTAAAACTCATACATTTTGTAACCTACTGACTGTAATAAACCAGTTGCAGTCATATTTATCAGTAAAATTTTCGATATTTTAATTATTTGAAACCGAGTCCCACGTTACTTCTTAACATTGCCTGCTTGGCATTTTCGTATTTGAGTTATAATCCTATCTTGTACAGTAGAGTCTTATGCAAACGAGTTTTCATGAATGTATAGTTCAAATAAATCTTACAGAAAATAACTTCCATCTAACTTTTTTTTCTACATAAAACACTCTAGTGTTAGTACTTTTCTCCAGAGTAAGTAAATGTTACCCAGGAAAATAAATTATCAACCCAGGAGTCTATTGACTGGTACGTTACGATTTTATTTCAGTCCCTAAGAAAACATACAAAATGATCGTATATCAATAATCATATTCTACAGTCACCTATGTTGTAGTTATTTTTGAAGTACAGTTTCTGACGTGAATACTTATTCTTTGTTTATTCGCATATACAGCACTACAGTTATCACATGAGTAAGTCTTGTAGGCGATACCGAACTTGCAGTTGCTTTCTTCGTGTAGGCATAGAGCACAGAAACTAGAGAACAGTTTACCGCAGTACTTGCATTCACACCCCGATGAACGAGAAACTTTCCTCTGCATGTTTTCCTGTGTCTAGTCAAGGTATCATTGCGAGTAAACACTTCATCACAGTTATCACACAGGTAAGTCTTGTACGATACACTATACATACAATGACGGCGACGAGCATTCGAGTGTGTACTAAATGAATTCCTACAGTAGCAACACTGTTTCAGAGAAGTATGCACATGATTTCCAGAGAACACTTCCGGCTGAATGGTGGTCACTGACACAGATGGCTTGTCTTCGATCTCCGATGCCATCTTTTTAACGTTTCAGTTTTACACAATAAGTACCTATAAATGAAGATGACGATCTGCTTTCCAGCACGTCTATCGACTAACTGAGCTCCTTTTTACATAAACAGTGCTTAAATACCGCCATTCATTCTATGCTAGCTACTTCGATGATTCACATGTACCAAGCTAGAACCTGGATAGCAACGATGCCGATGTCGTTAACAGCACGGGCGATAGGCTGTAAACGTAACATAATTCTGCTAGTCGCCGTGGTCGAATAGTCATAACATTCACCACCCCGGATTTTCACATGCATACATCGTGCCAGACGAAGCAGTTGATCGGCGGGGTTTCTCAGAGATCTCCCGTTTTTCGCCGTCCTTACATTCCATCGTTGCTTCATACATGTCGTTAAGCGTTGACCAAAGTCTCTCATTCACTCATTAGTCACCGTTCATCGTGAGAAGTCATCGTTTCTTCGTCAATATTATATCACACCAACCTGTATTAGTGTAAGATTACATTTTCTTTATTAGTCGAGTTACCTTAAATCCAATTAAAATATGACATCAGGAGTTAGCTACGTCTATGTAAGCTGTTCTAACTCACATACGGGAAAAGTTAATAACCATGTAGCACAGTCGAGTATAGCTGTATCCTGCTGTAGACAAGTTGATATTGTATAACATAATCTGTTCTGCGAACATAGGACGGCTAGTATAGTGAAAAAAAAAAAGACTACTCGTAGGACGAAGATGAGAAAATAATATAGTCCTGGCAGGGGTTCGAACCCAGGACCATTAGGTCTAATTCCTTACTGAGCTACCGGGACAGTTGCGTATGTCAAGTGTATTTAGTTGTGAATATAATAAGAGATATTGTTTTTTTTAATCACTTTGTTACTTACTAGTGTACACATGTGAGATTAAGCTGAGAGTAGTTTTACCTGCTTATTTTAGGTCAGTACAAACCGAACTCTGATTAGATTATGACTGGTAAAATCTTTTGAGCATATAAAGGGATATGGGTGCTCGGGGGCTGAAATAATAACAATAAATGTATCCTAGTACTGTACATTAAGCGTTTTACTGACTATAGGGTATATTGTACTGAGTATCGAAAGGGACATACGAAAAATTCTTAACCCGCGCAGACGAGTTTTTCATGGAATGTTTAGTGATAACTAAACGACTCAGACCATCACCAGCTTAACCGAGCTCTCGTAACCGTACAAAGTGACTAGCCGTGTAAACAAGCCCAACGTTATCGTCCACGTATAAAAAAAACATACAGGCAAGATCTTCGAACGAAATGTCCCCCGTGTGGTGGCGCGTTAGAATTCCACAGCCAACACATGCTTGTCGTAAGAGGCGGTTAGGACCTGAAACTTCTACGGACCTTCATTTTTCCTCCTTCACCTTTTACTTTCTCATCACCCTTTTTTCTCTTTCCATTACACCAGGTCCCATCGTATCTTCCATCTCTTTATCATCGTCTGAGGCCAGGGCGGTGTTCTTCCTAATGAGGTCATATCCTCGCTTATGAGTGCTGCCTCCGAATTGTGTGCCCCATTCGGGGTGTATTTGTTGGTGACAGTTTAGCGAACCCACTTCTCACTGTCCCAGCAGGAAAATCTAGGTGCGGAGCCCATATCAACGTACATGTAAACCCACATAGCACCACCTGGTGTCCTAGCAGTTGGGGTCGTCAGGGCCAATCTTCCCTTGCACTCAAACTCGCTGGGATGACGTGTTATCGTGCACGAGGAGGCCGGTGTAATCGACCACAAGTCCCTTGAAATGGCACCAAAGGATGTTCTCTATAGTGGGGAACCTGGGCTGTTTTTCCAGGTAGGGGAATACAGCTGGCCTCGCTTCAGGATGTACGATTTGTCCCTGGTTTGCCCCAGTGTACATTACAATGTGCTACTGGGGCAGTAATTTGCAGTGAATAGCTGCGAAGGGTAGCTGCTCCTATGTACTGCTTAGGGCTTTGAGAGGTAGGTCCCCTCCCAACGGCACAAACCGCGAGGTGTTTGAACTGCTGGCTTCTATTTTTCTTCCCTCACCCCCAGATCATTGTATTTAGCCTATGTGAGCAGATCAGTGTAAGTGATAAACATTAATAAACACAGAGTTTAATGTACTGGAATATACACATGAAGGGACGATATATGTTATTCTTGAACTAAACAACACTGCCCACCTCAATGTAAACAGCCTGCGCCTTGACATAAAAGGAACAAAACATAAAAGTCATCACCCACACAGCACACTTCCTTTCAAATACATTTCTGTTAGGTAACTTTTGAAACTGTAGTGATGTTTCAGAAATATAACAATACATATTAGTTTCATTTCTTTTACGTAACATTTTCGGAAAAAAATGCCCTCCTTCATAACTGAAATTTGTTATGTTTACGAGATGTTATAGTGAAATGTTGCAGAAACATAACATTGTGAGGTTTGAGAAACGTAACATTCTGAGGTTTAAAAAACATAACATTGTGAGGTTTCAGAAACATAATATTGTGAGGTTTCAGAAACATAATATTGTGAGGTTTCAGAAACATAACATTGTGATGTTTCAGAAACATAATATTGTGATGTTTCAGAAACATAATATTGTGAGGTTTCAGAAACATAATATTGTGATGTTTCAGAAACATAATATTATGATGTTTCAGAAACATAACTTTGTAAGGTTTCAGAAATAGTACACTGTAAGGTTCCACAAACATTACTCTTTTAACCGGTTTCAGAAGCATTACTGTAGTAGGTACGCACATTAAGAACTTTGGTAATCAATTTCTACAAAACTTTATTAATTTAAGATATTTTGAAAGATACATATGGATATTAAACACTTCAAACATTTTAATGAATTACATGAAAGGAACAATTCAGCATAATTAAGTGATGTGTGTAACTTAATGTCCAAATTGTACAAATCATACTGTACAATACATCTTTTAACCTGTGTAAGAAGATTTTTGAACAAGGTTTAATTGGCAAATTATGGCACTGTTACAATGAGTGAACTATGCAGAATACCACCTCCAAATAACTTGGTCTGTCGAAATGGCACAAAGCAATAAAAATGCAACTTATGGGAGTCAGTGCCTATATTGGGTTAAAACTCAAATCATTTGAAACAGAAAATAAAACTTATGATTGTATTTGTGTAAATGTATGTTACTGCTACATTTGAAGGGAATCAGTACAAATGCTATAATATACAATACTCTCATTGTAAGTGTTTCCTAGGATATTTTAGTAGTAATCCATCAATTCAAAAATAATACTTAATAGAAAATTCACCTAGTACTGTATCTAGATTTTCAGTAACATTACTACTACAAGCAGCAATGCACAATTACCAGTATTTAAAGCAGAAAGCACATTTCCTGGTTAAATAGTAACAAAAGCAATGGAAATTTAGCTATGTAAAGAGGTGCAAAATGAAATGTTTTAAGTCTTTAAAAACAAGAACTTATAATAAAAAATGTGTTAAAATCTTGCTTCATTGCACCTATTGACTAAGTAAGAACCTAGAGCAATGAAATATTAATTTGTTCTTTAGAAACAAATTGACATTCTGCACAGCCATGTATATAATTTGGTAACACAAAAAGTAATAAAATCTTCAGTCATAACATAAAATGCCACCAAGCTCTAATTGTTTAAATTCTTCTGGATGATGAGCACAGACTCCATCCACACATTTTGTGCCACCAATTTTCTTAGTGAAAAAATTTAAAAAATCAATTAGTAAACAAATATTATCAGGAATATACGTTAACCAAACATGACACCTTAGCACAGAATACCAAAATCACAATTTTAAAACGCCTTTTTTTTTTCACAAACCTAAGAGTGTTATTAGCTGCAAATTGAAACCCCATAAATATTAGAATGAGGAAATCAAACAAAAAATTATGCTTCCATAGGTTAATTATAGTTATTATTAGACACTGAAAAATCGTAAAAATGAAATTGGCGCAAATGAAAGCATCAAAACAACATATTCGCGATTAATTGAGACCAAATGGTTTACAGAATCCCGTTAGTGAATGGAACTGTTAAAAAAAATTCGTACAAATCTTAGGCTTATCTTAATTTTTTAAATAAAGAATTTCTAGAAATTAACTATGCATACTCCATAGAAAATTCTTTGACATTATTTTCAGTGTTTTATTCATTTCTTACTGTCTTTTAACATAACTTCAATAAGGCGGCGACGATAGCCATTCCACAGGTTACATAAACACGCAACACAATAAATAGAATCAGTAAAGAACACAACTTAATTACACAATAGGCTTGAATGGAAATTTTGTAAATGGCAAAATGTGAATGTATAACCAACTAAAAAAAGAGGTTAAAGCCCATACATAGGCGGAAACTGTAAAAAACAGCAGTTAACATTTTCAAACACATTTTAGGAACAAGAACAATGTGGTTTCATACATGAAACAGTGACAATGTTCTTGAAGGCAAATATTCTTCTTCATAAAATTGATGATCGTCTGGCAATAAGGGAATACCTAAACATGTAAGCGTGAATTTTTTAAATAATTTAACATTACATGCATATTCTAACCTTGTTGAGTCTATCGATTTCGAGGTTTTCGTTTTCAATGTTTTAGAAGCTTATTTAAATACATTTATTGAACAAAATCTTGATGGCCTATAGCTTAGTAACTTAAGCGTAAATGTGTTTCATCAGACCTCAATTTTTCAGGTATATTTGAGGTTCTGGTAACATACCTACCACAAACTGCAACACCTCGAAATGACTATGTTCCAGTAGTTAGTGAAGCTCAATTGGCTGAAATTGATAAAGCTGTGTAAAATAAAAAAAAAAAAAACTATCTCGTAGTTGCTGATGAAACTACTGATGTTCGTGGTAGATATGTTTGTGCTGTGATTTTTCTTAACTGTTTGTGCTAGTTCATCGCAACAAGTTTTTTGGTCAGTTGCTCATTTTATAACACTACAAATGGAACTACTTGTTCTCAAGAAATTGTAGAGACATTAAAGAAGTTTCGCATTGACTATAGCAATGTAGTAAGTAGGCTTAGTTTGAAACTGCTCGTTATAAAAATACATGTTATGCAGCCCTAAAAACAATTTTAGGAGACAGGGCAAGGTTGTGTCTCACTCGCGACCACGGTGGCACGCTACGGACCAACATGTATGGTGAGTTATTAATTCGGTTTTCAGTTTTGTTTCACTTTCGCATTTCAATCTCCTTTATTTATTTGGTTGTCAGTTATGCGTAGTTCGGGGTGTGTCACCGAGGCCGCAGGCGCGGTACAATCCTGTGTATTTATAATTAATTAACGGTCTAGGCATGGTGGCCGTTGTCAACTTGTTTTGTAAATGTGTCGTGGTCTCGTACCCATATTACTGTAATTCTGCATAAACTAGTGATACCCCTTGCTGGGATTTGTTGGAGCGTTATGTGAACTCTCGCCGATTTAACTTGTACCTGATATTAATAAAGTGTGTTGCAATTGAATGGTAACTGAGAACTTATTTGTTGATTGGAACCCACGTCAC
>PNEQ01046165.1:0-22892 GCA_003012365.1 Medauroidea extradentata
CCACCATGATTGTTTCACGACTGTCTTTTCTTCAAGTAGCCCAGGCACACCAACTTCACAGTCAGGTCCACCAACACAACAAATGATAAGTTTACAGATGCCAACGAGACAGAGCTGGGCGGGAGATTTGAAAATAATAGGCAGTATATATACACACACAAATCTTCATAAATACATATTAACAAGTATAAAACACATACAAATTACGACAACAAAACAAATTGTTGCTGCAATAATAGATTACAGTTATGTAGTACCAAAATATTCCACTGGAATAAAAGTACATCACAGCGTTACTAGTTTGTCATCCATCTTGTGTGTTTATCTCGTTCGTTGTCTCACCCAACTGAAATGTAGCTTATCTATCCATGATGTCGCTAAACGAAAACAAAGTTTGTAAATGTAAACAGGGGGTGGCCATGCCGTATACTGCCCAGGCCACAGTCGTAGAACAGGTCTGGACACTCGCCTATCTACCAATGTATTTTGCTTGACCACCTTGTTGTTTGGCTGCAGTTCACCAAGTTACAGAAGCGTCGTGCACCTTTGGCGCTGTAATCAGGGCGGCCAGGCTCAAAATTCGCCCACTTCTTTCCAGTGTTTACATTATAAAGTAAATAAAGATTGCTGGAACCATGCTTTAGGTTTGTAAGCAAAGGAAGTATTTCATAAATTGATAAAAAATACGTTTTCAGGAATTATTTAACTTAGTAGGAGGGATATGGGCGGAGTTTGAGCCTGAACGCCCTGATTGCAGCACACAGATGTACAGTATTATCATGAACTTGGCGAACTGCAGCCAAACAAAAGGGTCAAGTTTCCAGGTGAGTATCCAGACCTGTTCTATGGCCGTGGCCCAGGCAAACACTTGAAGTTAGTGTATCCGTGCCCTTTTTTCTTGAACATTTATTTACTGTAGCCCATAAACATTGTTTCCGCCACAAGTGCCAATATATTTTACTCAAAGTTTGAAGAGCAATAGAGTAACAATGATTTATCGAATAGCAGATATGCCGTGTTTATCTCAGTCTACGTTGACTGAAGAACAAAATTTTTAAATAAAATTAAAAATCAACAACATGATTTTGTTTTGAAACACTTTCTGTGAGTACTGACATTGCCAACTGTTTGTGCATGGAAACCATTCTTCCACTAACCTGACACATTTATGCTAATTACTGCTATTTATTTAACATTTTGTGTGTAAATTTGTTTTATTGCTAATCATCAGTGACGTACAACCTGTATGCATAAATAAACAATTGTTGTTTAACAACATAATTTACACTATACAAATGTAAAACATGACCTTTTTACTCATGAAATGTAACAGTAGCAGATGTATTTCCAGTATCTAATCACTTTTTACACCCAAATTCAACGCAAGTAACAGTTTTCATTCAAATCTGTTCATTCTACAAAATCAATACCATACGAGGCGCTTACGAAAAGGAAAATATTTTATCTGAGACAGGGAAAACTCAGGGAAATGAGGTGGAAGAAGTGTGTGAGAACCCAGACCACGAGGCATTTCGGGAAAAAAAATAACGTTCTGGCTACTAGGACGAGTTATAATTGGAGTGGCATGGCCAGAGGTGTGAGACAGGTGGTCAGTTGTTGCAAGCTGTGCCAGCGGGCCAAGTTCCCAAACCGCAGTTGGGAGTGGATGTGGCAGGCCATCATCCCAGACCGACCATTGGATTTAGTGGCAGTGGATTTGTATGGGCCCCTGTCGAAGTCGAGGGGGCGGGGGTGTTATATCTGTTGATGATGCTAGACGTGTTCACTAATTTGGTGAAGTGGTATCCGCTTCCGAGAGACACCTCGGCGGCTTGCATGAGTAGGTTGTTGGAAGACCATTTTCTGAGGTTTGGTAAGCCTAAGCACATTTTTAGCGACCACAGAACGCAGTTTACAGCACACATATGGCAATGGTAGCTATTGTGAGTGAACATAGACGTAGTCTACTACTCTATCCGTCATCCGCACAGCAACCTGGTGGAGCGGTGCATGTGCGAGATTGGGCGTCTGTTAAGGACCTATTGCCATGAGCGGTACAGTGGCTGGGCGGAGGCAGTGCCTTTGATGAACAAGTTCCAAAACCTTTTGATGCACCAGTAGCATGGGGTTTTCACCTCTGGAGCTAACGGGAGGAAGTGTGGTGCGAGAGCCGCTGGCGGCGAGCATTAGCTTTCCACCTGAGACTCCGCTTACGGAGGCTGAGAAAGTGGCAAGCATAAGGGAGAAGCTAATGTCTGAGGCAGAACGGAAGAATCAGCACTAAAGGGTGGCGCAGCACCTTTTTCACGTCGAGGACAAGGTTCTACTATGAGTGGCAGAACGCAGCCAGTTCATCAGCAGAGAGACAAAAAAATGTTTCTGCTTTTCAACGGCCCTTACGTCATTTTGAGATTGGTAGGCCCAAATGTGTGGGAGTTGGGCCGCCTGAACAGGGAGGGAGAAGTACAGGAGGTGTATAATTCACGAATGCTGAAGAGCTTAAATGTTGCGACGAAGGTGACGAGGCTCTGGGAGAAGGGAAGAGCCCGCAGTAAGTGGACGCAAGCGTGTGACGTAAGTAGAGAGATAAAAGGCGACAGAATTGTGGTGCAGACAGTGTTCACCACGATTCGTGGTGCGTTCAGGTCAACGCAACCTTGCAGTATTTGAAAGGAGTCAGGGTTACGCCACCGTGGGCGGGGCCTGGGACACAAAGTTCTGTTATTTTTTGCTGCTGAGAACCACTCACCCTGGTGTGGTTACTTGAGCTGGTGCACGAGTGGAAGTTGTTCATGTACCACCACACAATTTTTATAAGGTCCCTTGCATAGTGTAGGCTAGGGGTTTCACTGAACTAGAAGGTGGGGTGAGGCAGATATAGTCGGAACAAAAGCAGTTCACACAAATGCTAGCAAAAGCTTAGCAGCACTAAAAAAACTTATCTAATAAATAACACTTTGAAAAAATGTAAAAGTTTTTACTATTAACTTTTTTTAATAAATTTCCCATACTGAAACTTCAACAAATAATGAAATACTTCCGTACCTTCCATATGAATGGTTCCATAGCCTTAGATACAACAGGCAGATACAGCAGTAATAACCTAGTGGCATTAGTCCAGTCATGATCCAGCAAACACTTGCGCAGCTCCAATGCAACATACACGGACGAAGAAGGCATGGGTCCTATACAACAAAACTTCCAAATAAGAGTCCAGAAACCCAAAACTTAAATAATGCAGTGAAACTTCTTTAATACAAACCTGAAAAGTATTTTGTGGAATACTGTGGACAAACACCAATGCACTTTTATGGCCACAATATTGCACCAAATAATTTACCACCTTTGCAAGAATGTACATAAGACAAGCCTGCAGGGACCCAAATTTTTGCAGTTTGTAATAACAGATGTTTGAAAAATGTCTATTAAATTTTCAGTTGTTTATCCTCAATACAAACATTTATGTTGCCACTATGAGTTCTTTTTACCAGCTGACTTGATATTACATACATTGTTTTATGTATAACGAACCTTGTTACTGAGCACTAAACATCATCCAAAGAGAAAATGAAACAACTTTGTATTAAAATGGCTTATATTAATGTAGTTTAATTAGATATTTCACGAACAAACACTATTTCTATTAGTTGTATACATACATTTCTTACAGACTGCAGGTGGACAATGTGACCACAAAGCTTGTCAAAATTAGTAAATAATAAATACAAATTTTTTTAGGAATGTACAAATTTACAGTATACAAATACACGTACATAATTCAATACATTAAAATACATCCATGTTTCATGTATCACCAAAGTCTTACGTATTTTGTAGCCACATTTTAATGGAAAAAGAGAGGGAAAAGATTTTTGTCAGCTATGAACAGTTAGGTTTTGGGAGCTGGTTAGGGATGCAAGCATTGAGCAGTAACACACTGCAAAGTGGAGGTTAGTAGTTCCTCAAAATACATCCAGCCTATGGAGTTAACACCCTTGTTACCCAGGTGTGATAGGATTGACCCTGCTGAACGTAGCCCGGATCACAATGGTGGGAGGAAAGAATGGTTTGATCACTACACTACTGCAGCCCCAGTAAGAAATGTAAAAAAAATTAAACGAGTTGACACTGTCCTGCTGCTGAGATTTACTAAAAAACAGATGTAGTTCTGATGAAGTGGGTGTCACTATGCAGTTTGGCCCAGCAGTCGGGAACAGAGATATCTCTGGGCATATTGGGTTCTTCGATATACCTCAGGGCGGTGTTATTTGCTTACCTTCTTCCCTCCCTGTTCGAGCCAGGAGCACACTCACACATATCCATTCAGACGTTCGTGAATGAATAGCAATACTCGTTTTAAGATGTTTACTTGGGCCAGTAGTTTGATACAGAGGCTTACATACAGTGACCAATGTTCTCAAGCACACACATCATGAAGAATAAATTACAGTAGTACTGATAACACTTCACTTAATTACGTAGAAAAAGACACTGAAATTAATTACCCACACTCATTATACCCACACTGCACTCTTATCAGTGGACATGTGTGTCAATATTTGGCTAGGGCCAGAAGAGGTACACCTTCAGATTAACAATGAATATAAAAAAATTCCTTTAAAATTGCAAAAGTGATTTTTCTAACAACAATAATAATATAATAAAAATAATAATATTATATTTATATTAATAATAATAAAAAACTAGTATCTTGCATTGTTAAAGACTGTGTTGCACGAGCAACATTTTCCACAAGAAACTTTTTATTTACATACTGGGCAGTTTAATAGCTGAGAGGATTCAAGTAGAAATCACCTACGGCAGAGAGTGTGTTTAGTCAGCCCTTTACACCGGATAAAATGGCAGGGTAAATAGGAGACCCCCTGAGAAAACATGCTGACCAGCAGCATCGTCTAGCACATTTCCCAAATTGGAAAATCTGTGCACCAAACCAGCTGGGAATCAAACCCGGATCGCCTTGGCAGGAAGCGAGTGCTTTAGCTACTCTGTCAACTGTGCCCCCCTCCCCTGTGGCAGAGAGAAGCACTACTGTTGCCATGGAAACAGCAGTTTGATAACATAAATATCAACAACAAGAATTCTTATAACACGGCGAGTCTCCAAGAATAGTTGCAAGTGACTACAAAGCTGACGGGGAGAAAATCAGCAATGGTACAAAACCCAACGTGATACTGTATTGCCTGCAGTACTTTATACAAGTAGTATAAGCATACTTCCATTTTAATTCTTAGAATTGCAATGAAATCGTAATTTACTAAGCTATACTGGGAATAACATAGACTGTTTCATTCTATACTTCGATAACATGTTATTTTACTGTCTGACGCTGCGAAGTACAGTTACAATAATGAAACTTGTAGGCCTACAGGTTTATGTGGTTGCCTAGGTGGACACATTTCGCACGGTCAAGTGTTGAGCGCATCACACTGTACCTTAAACTCTAAGCACTACTTACTGAACTGGCTTGCAGTTTTCTCGCTAGTAGGTCGCTTCTACGAGACAATCAGAGATTATCCTATTATTTTGTGCGATATAATATTAAAGATAACGGTGTGTTGTACAAAACTATACATTTTTTACAGACTCAGACTTAACTAGAAAGATCACAAAATCACAAATTTTTTGCAACTTTTGGCAGCAAGAAAATAGGCTATAAAAATTACTTAAGGAACTGAGGTGGGTATACAAATGTGCAACATTCTTTGAATACTATTCTTAAGCAGACACTGCTCACCCACGTTGAGCAGTTTTCAAATAAACTTTTATCGACCAAGGCTGAGCGCACCGCTCCGCAGTCTGTGACCTCCTTCACTAGCTGTCAATTTAGTACATTTTCTGTTTTATAGTTATCCTCAGATTCACAACTACACACTTTAGAACTACATACATATTACAAGAGTATTTGTAACAGGAAAAAAACTAAATTAATTCTGATTTACAATTTCTTTTCAGATGACATTTGACACACGTATGCTAATTTTCTTGTGCAATATCCTTTATTGACTGTTCATAATAAAGTGAGCACTACTTAAATATTTCTTTCAGCTATTTTGCATTCATCTTTACTTTGTTCAATATAAAAACTGTCATGAAACTAAAAACCAATGTAAACGTTTCACCACACCGAAAACATTTTACTCTTGGCGACTATAAAATGCAGTTTTTGGTTATTTTTAATGTTGGCGAGTGCTTAGTTTAAAGTGAACAGACTATACTTGGTAGTATTTAAATAGCTTAGGACAAGGACAGTAACCCAAATAACTCACATAGCAAATTTATTCCAAGAATGAATGTAAACAATGTTTACACATATGCTCCTAACTTGCAACTTATTATGTGCTATATCATGCTTCTGCTTGTCGAAGCTCCATGCACAGATGTGACAAAATGTACAATAATTCTAGTACTCACCTACTGTTAGAATATATAGTAATGCTACAAGCACAATTGAATGATGCAATGGCAACAGCATCCAATACCTACACTTTTCCCTCTTCAACCCTCTATTATTTTTTCTTGACTCCAGTACCTTTATCTTATTCCCTTGATTCCTCTTCCACCTTTGACTTAACTATAAGCTTTAAATTAATGGGCCACCCAGTACTTAGGGTTGCAAAATATGTGCAAAGCAGCTAAGAGACACAAAAATTAACTTTTTAAACAACTTGATAATTTTCTCTGATTCACAATGACCGAAACATTAAGTCAATGCATCTACCTTCACAAAATACTGGGCACCGTGATTCAACTGGTATGTCGCATGTGTACTGCATGATATGACACTATTTTAACATTGAGTCATTCTGTTGAGATTACTAGCTACACGTACAAAACAGTATTGTCAAAAGTATCAATATTCAAATACTGTATCGCAGAATTTTCTTTCTAAAACTGGTGGCCATTCAAATACTGTAGTATAGTTTACTCACTGAACCATAACTAAACTGTAAACAAAGTAAGATATCTTTAGTCACTAATTACAAGATTTCTTCTACGTTATTCCTCCATCTGGAAACAATGGTGCGAGACTTTCTATGTAGCTCAAGCTCTACATTCCATTTTGACCTTTATTGGCATTTTTCCTAAGGACAATCACTGACCTTACATAATCAGATACATTACCATGCAACGCTTGCATAAATTAAACGTTCATAAAATAATATGTGATACTTCTTGGACATAATAAAACTTACTTGTGTTTCTATCAGGAAATGTGTGATACCTTGCTGTGCATTGAGAATATCTCTCATTATCAGCAGGCTTATCATCATCAATTAAAAAATTGATTGCTCTTCTCTGAAACAAAAGAACAACCAGTAAATATCAAACATTAACCTAAATGTTCTTTTCATTATCTTGTACCATTTAGGTACCATATTCAATTTCAATACTGTACTGTCTTTAGAGTCTAAAACTAAAAGAACAGAAAAACATATCAAGAGCTTGTTAGTAACATTTTCTGTTCCTCATTATCTGGTTATGAATAAGTACTGGCTAGTTAGCATGTACGATGACTGTTTTTGATACATAATAAATACTATTAAAGCATCATCACCATTCTAAGCTAATGCTCGCTGGTGTTTTTATCAATGGAACGTGATTTAAGAGAAAATTACAGAGTACTGATACTGGGAAAGAGGGAGAGAGAGGGGCGAGAGAGAAGATGGAGGTACAAGAAGACAAAACATACACAAACACCAAAACATTTTTAACATAACTAAGGAAATCTCTGTAAGATATAATTTGATCAAAGAAACTACAGCAGAATCCACTTGTTTTCGAGAATACAGTTCTAAGAATATAGTAATCACAAAATGCTGAAAAACCTATTTTTACATCTAAAAATATGTTTAAGAAATTTCTAGTAAATAACAGGTCTACTTTCAGTCATTACTTGTACGAAAATCAGAAGATTATTTAAAACATATTAATTTGTTTTAAATATACCAGCATTTTTTGCACTCAAAACCGCAACCACAACTTTTGCAAAATTACAAAAGTATGAAGCGTACAACAATGAGAGCTGTATTCATCTTAAGTCGCTTCTCGTGAAAAAACCCAAATGACTATTTAAAACTTGTTGCCCACTTGGGCATGGTGCTGCATGTCTCAGCACGCTGTCATTGTGACTATGGCCTTCTCAATAGGTGGCCCGTGGGCCAGATGCAGCCCGCAGAGAGATTTCTACTGGCCCGCCATCAAAATGTCAGGAATCAGTGAAAATGTTACACATAACGAAGAGCAAAACCAATACGTCATAATTATTACCATACCTCATTAAACAAATAATAGACTGTTAGCCCTGAAAATAAAAGTAAAAAAATAAGTAACCTAATTTTTGTAATAGGCGTTTGACTTTATAATTTCCACAAGAAAGAAACAAAATATACCGACTACAAATATTTTAAAGCCTAGCTTATCAAATTAATAATTAATAGAGCAAATCTCTATTCTTAAGTCACAATTGTATTCCATCTCATAATAATTAACTACCATTTTAAAACCATAACTGAAAAGAGAGAAATGTGTTAACTGCAGAATGAAACAGCACTTCTATCAGCGGGAACTGTAAACAAAAAACACAGTGGCAGCCCTAGCCTTCACGGGGTGGGGGGAGGAGGAGGTGGAGGCATTGGCTCTTAAGGGCTAAAAGCATTTAACTGTCACTGTAGGTTTCTTGAAGCCAATTTGCGAAAATTAAACAATAGCAATAATTAGACAATAGTTTTAGCCAACATTTTAAACTAATTTGTTTCCAGTGTTATGAACTTCTGAGGCACAATCACTGACGTCGGAACGTTGTGCATTTAACTGCGGCGCAAGAGAGCACACGTAACGAATTAGTAATTCTGGATAAATATTTACTCATAAAGTTGGCAAATACCATTATCTAGGATTGCCATTGAGTATTTTATCCACATTGGCTTCGAAAAAAGCGTAGAAATCAATTGATGTTTTCAGCATTCATTTATCTACCACGCACTCTTAATGGGGCCCCTACCAAAATAGGCAAAAACTATTTTAGTAATTTCAGTGCGTAAAATTTGATGTATGCAAGTATCCATGTGCATGCACACACACAGTCTATCTCTATATATGTGTGTGTATGCATGTATACATACACACCCATATACATAAAACACAGTTTAACACAAGGTAAAATTGCAGAAAAATTAGGTAATATGTATTTAGTAAATTGTTTAGTTAACATTAACAATATTTGCAAAATACATCAAACTTAAAGTTATTCAAGCAACACAATCTAGAGTCAGACATGAAGAGGGACGGTTTTCCAACTCCAACATTAGGTCTGAAATATTTTTTTCAACTAACAACGGAAGAGGAGTTGCCCCTAAAGATCTTTTTTCTGTCATTTTCTTGTTTTGTTTTAGAGCTGCCCAATTCATATTTTCTACCAGTATCACAGGAAGTTATTTTTACTAACAAAACCGCGTATAGTTATTTAAACATAATAAATAATGTAAAACCGCACTGATATGCTGAGCACCCGTATCATAGTGTCGAGGAATAAGAAATGCCAGATTTTGTGTTAATATTCAATGATTGGTAGCCTTAAAAAAATTTGTAGCGAAATACGAACTTTTATGTGATAAAGCAGCGATAAGTGTAAAACTTACACTGTAGTGACTTTTTAACACCTTACTACAACAGCAATTTTCAAAAATAATCATCAGGGTTTCATAATTCCTTATCACACCTGTACCGAGCCTACACAGAGTGTGATGGTTTAAAGTTGCCAACAAAGATAATATTTATACCGGTCAATTATGCAGCAGCTGTGAGTCTGCCGGCGCCCCAGCTGCCCAAAGTGCACGGGGCCCTGGATGGTTGCCCGGTTCGCACACGGCTAGGGCCGCAATTGAAACACGTCTCACATTTTTAAATTAATATTTTCCTATAGGCTATTCTCGTCGAACAATATTTTCATTAATACATATGAAGAGTACAGGAATAAAAGAATGAGGGACCAGTTTTCCAAAAAATTGTGTTAACCAATGAATTAAACAGGTTAAGGTATGTAGAATCCGACCAATGTAACACATTGGGATAAACAGATGAGGGTACGCCGTAATGCGCAGGTAAAGTTTTAGTGCACCAGGCTGCAAAGATGAGGGTCTCAGTGATTGTAGACTAGAAGGATGAGAGTCAAATAAATAGTTGGTAACACTGCATAAGTCGACTTTAGCGCACAAGTGGGTACCCTTTGAACTATTATAATTCTTTATTTACATGTATGTTCAATTGTATGCAAAACAAAAACAATATTGTAGCAAGTTGGTAAGTACAGTAGTGTGTTTTAGGTGCTTGTCATTTAACCTTACAGCTGTCGCCTACAAAATGAATGAGGTAGAAGAGGCTACAAAATCGACTTGCACAAGGAAACGAAAGTCACGTGGTCGAGTGCAAGATGTAGCAAAGCGATTGAGGTTAAGTAGTCATGAAACGGGCGAGGACTGTCTCTGCAAAAAATTGCAATGTTTCAAATCACTTACGCCCGCTGACAGAAAATCTATTGTTATAAAGTTTAATTCGTTAACTTCATATGACGAATAGTCACTGTATCTTTGTGGCTTGATAACATGCAAGACTGTTCAATGTCATCGTCCAAGAAAATCGGAGGAAGAGGCAGATTTGCATTCTTTTTCATACTTGTATAAAGTTCGAGTTGTCACAAATAAAGAAGTGTGTGAAGAGCCAGCATGTTACAAAGCATTTTTATCATTACATGGCATCACAGCAAAACGTTTGCAAACATTGTAAAGTGGACTTACAAAAACAGGCTCAGCTCATTTCGAAACTAGGGGAAAACACGGTACAAAGGTTAACAAACATTTAGAATACAATCGTTCAAATCCAGACATTCTCACTACAGCCTTAAAAAGTCCCAGAGAGTATATTAACCAAGTGAGCTTAGTGTGAGTAAAATGCATACCATGTATGCGGAGATGTTTCCCAATAACAAAGTGTCCTACGAAAAAAATTGTGAAATCTTCAACAGTAAGTTCAATATTGCGTTTGGCTATCCTAGGTGTGATACTTGTAGCACATGTGATGAACTGGTAGTGAAAATAGACAGCATCCAACAGAAGTTGAAGCCTGTGCAAACTCAGTCATGTAACCATCTCAACAGTCAACTCACATCAGAACTACGTAAGCTACAAGTTGACAAAAGAACTTCATCTGAAGAAGGCAGAAACATTTTACAACAGGAAAAAGGCAGCCAGAATCCAAGCACAAAAGGACACAACCAAAGAAGTGATTGTAATGGATTTTGAAAAGAATCTGCACATGTCCAACATAACGACAAATGATGTGTATTACTTCAGACAGCTATAATTTTATATGTTCAACATACATGTTCTCTCCACATCTCATGCCGTCTTCTACACGTATGCAGAAGTTGCTGGAAAGAAAGGAGCTGACGATGTTTGTTCAATGTTATAGGATTTTATTTTCAACCACATGGACCCTGTCGTTAAAGAACTGACAATATTCTGTGACTCATGCTGTGGACAGAATAAGAACTTCACAGTTTTTCGAATGCTGCACTATATTGTACATTTTGTCAAGAAACTAACGAAAGTCAAAATAATTTTCCCAATTACGGGACATTCTTATTTGGAATGTGACGAAAATATTGGTCTACTGAATCAAAAAACCTATGTTGAGGTACCCTGTGAATGTAACAGTGTCACAGAAAACTCCAGAGTTAATACTTCCCAGTTTACTGTGATTTCCTGTGAAAACCAAGAAATCTTCAAATCGTGGACCACGTTTCTCTCTCTAGGTGTCCCTTCCAAACACGTCCAGTGAGAGAATTGACCATTACTGACCTGCACCCACGAATAATGATTCATCGAGACACCTACAATGGTCCAGAGTACCATGCTGTTGTTATACGACCAAAACGAAAACAACTTTCTCTACCAGAAGGCATCTTTCGACTACCGTCGATGGCACACATGAATCTCTTACCCATCGCAAAAGCCAAGTATGATGATCTGCAACGCCTCAAGAGGTTTTGCTCTGAAAAAGCACAAACTTATTTTGGCAACTTGCCACATGTACAACACTCTTGTTAACCTGCTCAGACTTATTTCTATGAGAGACTTGCAATAAACATAGCAGAATATTGTCCTTCAATGTTAAATAAGAATGGACCCTCATCTTTCTTGTTTATTATGTTGGTTTTTATGGTTTGTACAAATATTCTGTCTGATCTGAGCAAATTGACTTTTGATAGCAATATATGGGTATATTTGTGTGTAATATGATGGAAGCAACAGGTGTCATGCACATTGTAGCAACTTTTTGACAAAAGTGTTTAAACTTTCAAATGGTGTTTTCTCCATAACAGGTTTCTCGGATCATCATCCTTTTATTACTGCACTCTTCATATGTAAAGCAATATAAACAATCTCCAAACAAAAGCCAGTATATCTCATATATCCCATGACATGATACGGGCTTATTTGACATAAATTTTAATGTTAAGTACAATTTTGCAGTTTTTTTGGCTGTATCACTATTGTATCTTAAGGCAGACTGTAACTGGTTTTCAATTTTTTTTAACTGTTTTCTGCCCTTCGCTTCTTAAATAAATAAACAAACTGTCATATGAGGTCCATTTACTAGTGATATTCAGTTGTTTTGTTACAATGTAAGGTTTTGTGCAGCCAACTTAAGTTCGCAGCATACCACATGCTTCAAATGTGTTGCAATTTGTGGGAAAATACACATTTGCTTTACGAAACTATTCCACATGCACCCACTGAACCAATATAGAAAACACACTTCAGACAAGGACGGAATGTCAGTGTTAAGACACCATGCTCATTAAAAACATTGTTTCCAAGTCCTCCAACATAGCTAAAAACTGCCTTTTCAGACTTCTCTACTTAAAAATGTACTACATAACAGGAAATATGTGAAAAGACGTGCACTGTACTTTGTTACATACTTTAAGCCAATAAAATTATATGGTCAAGGCTTACAGTCCCAAAGTAAAAATGTGTCAGCAAGAATCTTGCACGCTAGTTCAGTGCTTGGCTCGTGGCAATGCATATGATGAAAGTTTCAAGGTTGCCCTTATGGGTCTGTCACTTCTTAGTCTCTAATGCACAGACAGGCAGCACCCTTAATAGCATTAATTTCAAATCTTAACTGCCTGACTTAGTCACAGCAATGACTATGAAACAGACTATCAGCAAAGTACTAGTGAAAATTTTGTTCATGAATACCAGCCTTAGTAATCTTATAACATTCACTTTCCGACAGAATTCAATATTTTTTTAAGAGGTTGATATTTACCTTATTTTAATATTTCATTGTAAATCCTCGTGTTGTTGCCTGCAAGGGCAACTTATTTTTTAAGCAATACTGTAAATAAAATACATTCTTAAACAAAAATTGGTTCTAACTTTGCCTGTTTTAAACATTCCGAAATCCAAGATAATAGCACACATAATTGCATCCTAAAAACCTAACCACGACCAGTATGCTCATTTTCTAGGTTACCACAATTTGACTACAATGCATACCAATGATTCCCTTCTAAAAATAAAATTTGTTCCTTTCTGACCAGTTATTTTTCTGACAAAAAAAATAGGAAATATTTATTGACTCATGCCCCAACACAAGACAGCCTGTAGAATCTTTTGCACTTTGTTTCAGCAAGATCAAACTAATACATCTCAGGATTTGCAAGTCTGTTTAAAATGTCTATGTTGCCAACCAAGACAGAAAAGTAGGAAGTAATTAACAGGAAAAAGAAACCATGCATAATAGAATTATTGTCTAGTGTTTAAGGAAACTATCTAAAAAAAAAAAAACAGAGCATAACTAAAAGAAGTTACAACTACAGCCCATTTTCACAAAAAAATTATATACCTAAAGGTACGCCTAATATTGTTATTACTTCACAAAACAGAATATAGGTGCAACAGTTTCTAATAACCATAATAATTCACATTTATATTGTAAAAATGGAAATTGTCATACAAATCAACATATTTCAACAATAATATATTACTTAAACATACGCACCAAATGAATGTTCGTCTTCTTCGTCTTGAATTCATACTCCTGATATTTCTGTACTTGTCTTATTTTTTTCTTCTGTACTTGTTTTTTTTTTCCCTTCTGTACTTGGTTTTTTTTCCCCTTCTGTACTTGGTTTCTTTTTTGAGAAGCTTCCATTGTACTCAAGCGTACAAACTTACCAAACCAGTAAATTATAAAATTTTACCCTGAAACATTTAAATAACAACAAAGAAAGAAAGAGTCATTAGACCACAATTATATGCTACATATTAAGTTATCACAAATATTAAACAAAAAAAGGCTAAACATTTTTAATGTCCTGTATGTCTACCACTGTGATAATACAGAGATCTATATATATATTTCTAGGTATAGGCCGTTCGGAATAAAGTGAACACTAACTATTTAACCTTTGAAAAATATCACTAGATGTTACTACATATAATTCAACATTACCGATAGTCACTTTACTGCTTGTTTGGTTGGCAACGAAATAACACAACATAGTTCCGTGTATTTAAATACAACAATACTGAAACAAAATCAACCGACAGCGATATAATTGTATTTTATATAATTAATAAACTACTTTTTTTTATCAAACTATGTATGTACCTACTATCGACTGAACAATTTATCTTACACGCGCAAACATAAAGTGACGTGTCCCAGGAGGTTAGACTTCTCCCGACGTTAGCTGCTACACGCGGAAAGATACGAATTGGCTGGAAATAGATCTTTAGCAGGGCTTTTTCGAGTGCTCACTTTATACCGAACTGCCTATATTATGGCATTTTCCATGTGCTAGAAATTCAATGCACTTAGTGTGCACTAAACACTGAAATAATGTGTCATGAAATGTCTAGGATGAGTGTGCACGTTTTATGCAAGACCTGGAAGCTGCTGCACTACATTTGTGGCAATAAATTATTTTCAAACATTTAACTCTTCCAGGTAGCCAGATGTTAGTAAAATGTTAAAACTCAAATTCACATAATCTGGGTGGCAACTTTTCTCTAGATTATATTTTTTACCCTCCATCACCCTCGAGTTTGATTGATATTTATTTTATAAAAAAAAAAAAAAATGGTGTAAGACATGCAAAGTTTTGATACAGGAGTGGTGCACTGCAAATTGTCTGACAATGAATCACAGGCTGTTATAACAGGTATTTCACAATTTCTTAATTCCTTAGACTATGCCACCCTAGTTGTTGAAATAAGTGATTCTGTAACTACACGTAGGAAGGTTTACACTGACGATACACTTAATTGGTCAAGTCAGTATAACATCTGTAAAAAAAGTACATCAATGTCTACATTAGTTACAAAAATTTTCATGCATTCTATCTAAGAATATAAAAATGGTACTGACTGAAATACTGGTATTCCGATACTTCAACTGTAGTGATTTACTGCTAACTGACATAAATGAGGAATTTTCTTCGAAGTTACAAAGACTTCAGAAACCCTGTGTTCATTTTATTTTCAATCTTAAATGAAGGGACCATGTTACACCATATATTATTATGAGAAGTTGAATTGGCTGCGTTTGACGGCGAAGTATAAATTTAAATCACTGTTATTGATACACAGAGCTCTACCTTGTAACCTACTGAAATATTTACATTTACATTTTCAGCTATTAGTAAATAAACACAACTGTCAAACTAGATGTGCAAATTTGAAACGGGAATCTTTACAAGCCTATAAATCACAGTCATTTTGTCTATCCGTACCAAAAGCGTGGAATGAGCTGCCTGCAGAAATAAGAACCATAATGTCTACAACTGGCTTCAAAAGCCATTTAGATAAGTCGTAATTTGAAAATGTTTGTTCGCCAAATTAACTTTTCTCGAATTTTTTAAATATTAGTAATAATTAGTTTTCTTAAATATTAAACATGTTTTTTATTTTGAAACACATGATTTTACTTTAAAATGTTTGAATTAATTACACGTTATTATAATATAAATTATTAATGTTCCTTTCTTTTATATAAAAATAATTTTTTGTTAAACAATTTTTTTGTAAAAATAGAGACTTAACTGCATTTGTAAAAGCAAGATTCATTTGCCATGTTTTATATTTTTAATTTGTTATTGCTAACTTTATAATGTATAATAACCATGGTTACATGTAAGAAAAGGTGTACACCTTAATTTCACTCTGCAAAACCTAAGACATAAATAAAATAAAATTATTTTTTAAGCAGAAAAATGGATAAACAATTTGGCTGAAAATAATTGCCTCTCATTGTAAGAGACCTTCAATCACCAACTCATCCCTCACAATATTTCACTCCCTGACTGTTCTCACAAGCATAGAGCATATCCTTTGCTCAAAAGACTGGTCAGGATGTACAGGGTGGTGAATGGAGAGGGTGGGTGAGGAAGGTTGGCCTGCAAGTTGAGTAAGGGAACATTTAAGGGGAGAGGAACCAATAGTGAGAAGATTCAGAGGGTTTGGAGAAGGATTGAGAGGGGTAAACAAACAATGCTTGTGAGAACGGTACGGGAGTGGAATGGCCTGCGGGAGGAGTTGGTGACCGTGAAGGGGGCTGGGAGGTTAAGAAGAGGTCTGGAGGGTTTGTAGTGTAGGGATAGAGCAGAGTTCACTCGCCACCGGGCGGTAGCCCAATTGCGAGGTTAAACATTATTATTATTATCCTGTGAAGCTGCCTGCTATTCATTACTCTATCTCTGTAAAACCCCTAAGTACTTATTTAACGTCGCCATTCTACCACTCTGTTCACCACTTTATACATCTTATACCAGCATTTCCACTCTTCATCTGTCTTTCAGAGAACAACAACCTAACTTCTTAAACAATAGAGATTGCCTAAATTCCCTTTCATCCTCGCCCTCATGCCCTTGCCTCTCCCTTTTATTCTTCACCCACCACGCTGCCCTTCCTTGCACCCCCTCTAGTTCCCACACCACTCCTTCCATGTATGGGTCCCTGAATGGAGCAGCATACTATAATAACAGCCTTAACATTGTCCTGTAAGCCATCTCCTTATGACTACCTTCAAGATTCTTTGCAGCATTCCCAGGGCCCTTCTCGAGTAGCTACTCACTGTATACCAGCCAAATTATTTATTTTAAAGGCATAGATGATTGACGAAAAATGTTTCTGTAAATGTTAAAAAGGTAAATATTAAGATGAAAAATGCTTCAATAGTCATTAGAAGTAGTCCTAAGCAAAAAGCGTTAACAACTGATATTTCAGGTTAGTTTAGATTAGGTTAAACTAGGTTATGTAATTGAACATAACATTAGGTTAAGACAATGTCTGAATTCACTCAGCGTGTGCTCTCAAGCGGCAATGTCATGTTGGTCAGAGTGTGTGCTCACTGGTTGTCTCAATTTGTTGGCGAGAGTGCGAAAATTCAAGAGTATTGCAATGCAGGAATTAAAATACACAGCCTGTAATCGCCAACAACAACAGGATATTAAGACGCGTTTCGGAAGACAGGAACTTGCAGCAGCATGACATGTCTGTAAGAAGTAGGTAATCCGTCCAAAAAAACAGAAAAAAAAAATGTTACCTACCGTTTATTTTAACAGAATTTGAGGGTAAACACTTACAGTTTGTGTTGTGCGCCTACATGTAAACATGCTTTTTCAAGGTGCCGACTTAATAAATTCTTTTCGTACGAAAAAGTCTGTATTTAATGTTACTACTAGCAAGTAAATAGTACCATTTAATATCAAGTCCAAATGAAATTTTGTGTCTGTCAGCTGCAAAAAATGAAAGCCTACATACCACCAAAAGAATGTATTATTTTATTTTAGTTTAATGATGTTTGCTTGCACTGTCATATGATCTTGCAACTTTAGTTTGTTGTAACCAAATAAACTATTATTATTTAAACTTTTTATGTGTCAAGTAGAAATAAATAAAACAGATAGCCTAACTTAGCCACACATTTTTTTTGTGATGCCATTAAATGTTACAATTGGGAGCATACCTAGGAAAATATACAATAAATAGTGTTAAATTCCGAATGATTATATTAACTTGAGATCTGTAGAGAAGCCTATTCCATTACTGTAATATGAAATAATTCCATTAACATTACCCACCTAACCCTAGTAAGATTAATATGAAGTCAGTAGGCCTACTGGAAATAAACTACTTATCCAAGATCTAAAAAATAATCAAAAGAAAATCACACAAACACTTTGTATTGGATTTTATTGTAATCATTATATCCCTTAACTGTTGAAATGTTTTAACTGTCAGCTAGAAAGCACATTGTGATGAAAAGATGCATAATATTTTTGTTTACGTTGCCCTACTTTTTTATGATTTGTCAAGTAATGGAATTCTTATACGGTAATGACTGTACAAATATATTTGATGTGTTTATCAATTGTATTAATAAAATTAATCTACTAGTTACCTTTGCATTGTTCCAATTGTAAAGAAAGAGAACGAGTGCGCCAGAGAGCTCTCATTCATGGTAAAGCAAAATAGTACTCTCTCCAAAGACACTGGCTTAGGGCAAGTCAGGTTAAGAAATCTAAACTAACCTAATCCATCCTACTTAAACTAACTACTCGTCCAGTACCGGCCAAACCATTTATTTTGGTGGTATAGTTAATCACCGAAAATTAATTCTAAAGTTTTTAGTAGTCCTATGTAAAAATATTTTCGCTGCGTTAGATTATTTCAAGTTAGGTTTACACTAGCTTAGGCTAGGTAACATACTGACCTAACATAACAGTAGGTTCATGTAAATAACTGAGAATTGCTACTCATCGTGTACCGGCCAAACTACTATAAACGCTAGAACCAGTCGTACTTACGGAAAATCGTACTTTACCAACAACGAAATTCTCAGTTTTTTGGTTGTTACCTTAACCTAACAAAAAAGAAAACTTAAGAATAAACTATGTATTTCAAACTAATAGTTTGGTCGGTATACGATGAGTGCCTATTCTCAATATTTAGGGCCTAACCCTTTAAATTTTTACAAAACAAAATTAAGCGTCAATAAAATAGGTACATACCACATCATTGAGGTAACTGCATTATGACGATATAATAAAACCGCGTAGGAAGAAGGCATGCTCACAAAAACTTTTAATTAGAAGAAGAAAATATTTTCTTCCTTAAATTCCACTATAATCGTGGTTCACGTGGTTACGCGCAAAAAGCAAAACACGTTGTTCGTTAAATACCATAGAGGTAATACCTACAAAAATAAAAAATAACAGAATTTCAAACCTGTGATCAAAAAGTTCCCTATAAATCCATAGATTACATAACTCTGAAATTACAAAAGGTACTTTATTCGGAGGTGGGCAAGAAAAGCAACTTGCAGGCAGACATTAATCGGGTACTGGACAGGACAGAAACCAATAAAATGAAAATTAATATCAAGGAGACAAAGAGTGAGATATACTAAAAAGAGGGTAAAGAGCAAGCAGACATACAGATGGGGTGAGCAGGAGATTGTTTATTGTTTATTGTCTTTTCAAACCCCGATTTTTATTTATTTATTTATTTTCCAATAGGTCCCAAAGAGCCAGGGCTCGCTAGAGGGACAGTTACATCACGGATCTGGCAGCCACATCTGCCTTATTCTACAAACAGAGACATCTTAAACCTTAACTAAGGATATGAGGTGGGTCATTCCTATACACTACAAGTAAACTAAATTATCTATAAGTAATGTACATAATATCACACATCAAGATATGAAACATATCCAAATATAAAACAACAAGGAAAAAAAATTAATACAAATTTAAAATCCAAGTAAACATGTTAAAAGCCAAATAGTTAGCTGGCTAACTCAGATGTTCAAAGTATTCACTAACAGTATAAAACACATAAGTCAATAGAAAACGTTTTACATTACTTTTAAATCTAGCAATGCTACCACTCTAGCACTGCTCTCGATATACTGCTGGCAAAAATTGAAAATTTTAATTGCAGAAAAATAAGGACCCTTTTGATACATCACAAGAGACATACACCGTGCATGTAGTTTCTCTCGGAACATGTTTTATAGTTATGAATACTACTATTAGGAGTGAAGTTATGAAAATTACCTGCTACATATGAGAGAATATCATAAATGTATTGGCCTGATAGGGTAAGTATTTTTTCATTTTTAAAAAGCTGTCTACATGAGTCCCTTTGATATTTATTACATAAAATCCTTACAGCCTTCTTTTGCAGACGGAATACCTTTGAACTATCTGTTGAAACACCCGAAAACATGTCTCCATATGACAATATGGAATGAAAATAAGCGAAATGTATTTGTTTAAGGGATGATTTTGATATCAAATGTGATAGATGTCTAAGTGAGAAACATGCAGCACCAAGTTTGTTACTTATAAAGTTTACATGTTTTTTTTTTTTCAATTTAAATGTTTATCAGTATATAATCCAAGAAACTTAACAAAATCTACCCTTGTCTACAGATTATCATTATGACCTACATATATATCCGAGCTAGCCTTGTTAACTGAAATAAATTCTATATATCCGGTTTTCTCATTATTAAGTAGTAACATATTTGCTGAAAACCATTTAAGTAGCTAGAGGAGGCAACAGAATATAAATACTTATGGGTGGTGTTGCAGGAAGACCTTGGGTGGAAGGGACAGGTGGGGAGAGTGGTTTCTAAGGGAAGAAGGACCCTGAGAATACTGGGGAAAGTTCTGAACGGGGTCAGTGGTGGAGTGGAGGAGAAGGCATATGCCTCAATGGTACGCCCAATGCTGAAATATGCAGTGGTGGAATGGGATCCTTACAATTAATGGGAGGAGGGCCTACAGGAGCTGGAGAAGGTTCAGAGGAGAGCGGCTAGATGGATGAAGTGAAGGTGGAGAAGGCAGGCCATCAGTTATTATGAAGGAAATGGGTTGGAGCCCTTTGAAGGAAAGGCGAAGGGTGGAGAGGCTTGTTAGATTGTTCAGAGTGGTAAAGGGAGAGTGTGGATGGGGGAAGTTTTTTCCTGTAGTATTACTTTCGTTTGTACAAATGAAATCTAAATATATAAATAAAAGTTATAGGTTCCCATATAATCAAGAGTGATTACAGAGGGAGAGGGAACAACTGTCTGAAGAGTCAGAGGGTTTGGAGGAGGATGGAGAGGGGTGGACAGTTGATCATGGTGAGGTCGTCGAGGGAGTGGAATGTACTGAGGGAGGCGCTGGTGAAGGTTGAGAGGATTGGGGTGTTCAGAAGAGGTCTAGAGGGAGAGTGATACATGTAAGCTTGCCACCGAGCGCAACTCAGCTGCAAGAGATTCATATTATTATAAAAAAATTATCAAAACATATTTTGTATCAATTTATGAAATACTTCCTTCGCTCACAATTTTAAATCACGGCTCCAGCAATCTTTATATACTTTATAATGTTAACAATGGAAAAAAGTGGGCGGAGTTTGAGTCCGACCGCCTGGATTACAGCGCCAAACAGTACAACATTTTTGGTAACCAGACGAACTACAGCCAAACAACAAGGTGGTCAAGCAAAATACATTCGGAGATAGGCGAGTGTCCAGACCTGTACTTTTACGACAGTGGGCCAGGGTAACCTAGCCTAGACCAATATTGTGTATCTGTACCTGCACTCAGACCCAATTTTCTCAAATATTTCTTCCAGGCCTAAATGATTGAAACTCTGCTATCATAAAATTAATTTTAATTGATTTTATTTCCCTTATCCCCTTAAATGTTTCGTAAGTCTCTTAGTCTATATTGCCTCCAGTTACTATGTAAAAACATTATGTTCACTTACTTGATATAAATTCTGTTGTAATTACTTGGCTCTCAGTTATTTTGTTTTGTTGTAAATTATTAAAAATGGTTGTTTAGTTGTAAAAGAAAGCAGATGTGACGTAACTGTCCCTCTAGCAAACCCTGGCTCTTTGGGACCTATTGGATATAGTTGAATAAATAAACCATGTTTTAAGCTAAAATCATGTCAGTAGTAAAATGTCAGGTTTAACCTAAATGTTCGCAAAAAAATCCTGAGCTTCGCAGCGAAAGTGGACTCGCCCACGCAGCCAAATTAACTGCACATTTTCTATTATTTTATTTCTGAGTGTAATATTGTCTATATCTTTAAATGTTATAATGTCACTAGTGCTTTTCCATGTCAAAATAATTAATTATTTACTAAATATAACTTCCGTTACATACAGTGCAACGTATTATGTCATTTGGACAAAAACATTAATTTAATAAATTTTCATATAAACATTCCAAAACAGCCTTTGGGACATTAATAACCAACTTTAACAATTAGGATTTTTATTATTATATATTCTTATTGATTAGGATGTGCAATGTGCTTTGACAAGAAGAAGACTCTACTCTAACTGTCAATCTATATGCAAGTTGCTTGTGATATGGCTGATGTGATTCCTTTGCTATTGTTAATGTAGCTACCTATTGTATAATCCGCTAAAAATTATTTATTTTCATTGTACAGTCCCTGAAATGAGCTCTCTGGGACATTTCTGTTAGTTTGTCAAAAAAACAAAACCACTGTATTCAGAATCACACCTGCTTTAATAAATCCTTTATTAACATTCGTCCTCTGCATAAACATCCATACACCATTTTTCCAAGACTGCTGTTGCCAACATCTAAAACCAAAATTACCTTCACAGCAACACAACCTAACACTTCCCCTTGTTGCTGTTTAAGGTAACATCACATCCTTCATTCACTGATGCCTAACGCATTGGAGAACATCTTAGTTTTAGGTCCTGCTAGTCCTTTAGTTAGTAGGTCTGATATGTTTTCACTAGATGGGACATATGACAGTACAA
>PNEQ01046167.1:0-28895 GCA_003012365.1 Medauroidea extradentata
TCCATTTTTGCTAAGAAATTCTTCAACGTCTTTTTTTCCGGGAATTTTTTTCAACTGAATGAATCCTTGAAAATGTCGTTTCACTGCTGACGATTCTTCGTGTGACCAAGGTCTCTTTTGAATTTTCTTGCCGGTGTTTCTTATTGCCTTGGAAGGCTGTTTTTCTGAATTGGCTCTTGAACAATTGGCTAACTTTTCGCTTGAACTTACTATTTCATCTTCTTGCTCTTCAGCCTCGCAGTCAGATAATGGGTCGTCAATGTCAATATCGTCAAGGTTTTTGTTTCTCATCCGTCCTAAGTTTCCCTTTTCCATGTTTATTAGTAGTTTCCCCACTTTTGCTAGTTGCATGGCATCTTCAGATAGCCGGTAGTATTGTCGATGCACTCTGATATCATGGCCCATAAAACTGGCCACTGCGTCCAATTCATGTTCCCTTAAATTTAGCAACTGCGTTAGCGTTGCAATATGTTTCCGCAAGCGCGTTGAGGTAATATTTTCCGGAGAAGTAGCCCCACACAGTTTTGCATATCTCTGCAACAGGATGTCGGCTCGAAAGTTTCCGTCTTTGTGAGTGGGAGCTGGAAAGAGATAAACATTTTCATCTGAAATTCCACACGTCTTCCTCTTTTCAACTAGAAGTGCGATTGTTGATTGAAGGTCTGCAGTTAAAATTACTGGGACTTTTCTTCCTTTCTTACCTCGTATTTCAATTCTTTTCAATGACTTTATCAGTACTTTCTCAGTCTGTGAAAGTGTAGCAAAAACATCTGAATCTGCTGTCAGGCGTGGTGCATTTATGAAGTCGTTCAAAAGCATGTACTGCATCTCTCCAACACGGCGTCTATTTAGTATCAAAGCTCTGCATAAAGTTATTTCTGTAAGTTCTTCGTAGCATTTCAGGGATGGATTGTTCATTAAAGTGTTTGTGAGTTCATTATTCTTTTCTAAAAGATAATTATTCAGAAGTTTGATATCTTCAGCTAGTGGCAACTGCTTTGGAATATTCCATTTTCGTTCGTTTAACGTACGGTGTGCCTTAGAAGACATTTCATTGCACCAGCGAATTTCCAAAAGTTCGATGAAATTAGAAACATCTGGTATGTTTATCTTCATGATTTCGTCCTCCAAATAAATGCCTTTCATAATTAGAGCACACTTTTTTAAAGAAATTCCTACCTTGATTGCAAGTGAAGGGGTTTTGAAAGTGTTGTTTGTCGAATCAAATCCTGAGACTTTTTGAACTGACGCCTTTACAACTTTGTATTTTGATGGCTTCAGTAAATCTTTAAGCTGGTGAATTTCGTTGTCGAGACATTTGGCACACTGAAGGACTCTACCCAGCTCGCGCATTCTGTTTACTATAATTCGGTGATTTCTTGTCTCATGACACAACTTTTCATACATGTTTTCACCAAATGCCAAAATAATATCATCATGTACTATGTCGTGAAAAACTTTGTCTTCGTTCATTTTCGAAAGAACTTTTTCTCTGAAAGCTTTGCTTGTTGTTGAATTTGTTGGTAAAAGAAGTGCACTCTGGGCACAGACTGTTCGATTTCTTCCAGTGGTGGTAGTTTTTTCATGTTTTTTTGAGCATTGATTGTAGTGGCGTGCTAACTGTTTCCTGGCATAAAAATTAAAACAAACCTGACATGGCAGATATTTGTTTGGCGAGGTTGGAACTCTTGGTCTTCTCTTCGGGATTATTTTACCATTCCCCTTTTTTAGCGCAGAGGTATTCTGCTGGTAAAGTCCTCGGTTTCGAAGTTCATCTATTTTATTTGTACGTTCTTTGCTAGATTTTGGCAAAGCTAAGAATGCCGCAACTTCAAATTCATTAGAGTGCTTTGTTTCAAAGTGTCTCAGCAATTTAGCATACATATTCTGGCAAAAGCAACAAAAGTATTTTTTGTTCCATGTTCTTTTTGATTTGTTAGTAGTGTCTCTGCTAGCCAAATCGACTTCAACTTGAAAAGGCTGGCTACATGGTTTTGTGGAATCTAACAAAATGGGTTATCGAGACTCTTGAACAGCATTCGAACACATGTTATCAGTACTTTTTGGCGCAGCTTCTTGAATTTGTATGTCGTTAAAACCATTTTCTCTGGCCACTTCTGCAACAAGGGAACCATCACATGGCAAACTACAGCTGTCTTCACTGTCAACTGGTTTTGTTTTCTCTTGGGTCAGAGAAATCTGAGTAGATAGGCTTGATGCATTTGGCAAATTAGTATCAGTACTAATATGTTCATATTCGGTACTATTGGACACTGGTTGGAGTATTGTGTATGTTCTTTTACTTACTGATACTGATTTACCATAATAAGAATCAGAAAGAACTGTGGAAACAGCATTCGAACACACATTCTCAGTACTTTTTGGCGCAGCTTCTTGGACTTGTAAGTCGTTGAAACCATTTTCTCTGGCCACTTCTGCAACAAGGGAACCATCACATGGCAAACTACAGCTGTCTTCACTGTGAACTGGTTTTGTTTCCTCCTGGGTCATAGAATTTTGAGTAGATAGGCTTGATGCATTTTGCAAATTAGTATCAGTACTAAAATGATCGTATTTGGTACTAATGGACACTGGTTGGAGGACTGTGACTATTCTGTCATTTACTGATTCTGATTTACCATAACAAGGTTCCAAAAGAACTGTTGAAGCACATAAATCAAAAGACGTGTTACTCATCAGGCATTCTGCTTGAAAATTAGGCAATGTCTCATGTTCCGATGAACCTAACGAAGATGTTGAAGAAACCTTTTGAGATTTGCTTGTCCTATATGTTTCATTTTCAGAAGAAACTTGTTGAATCTCATAATTTTCTTCAGTTTCTGAAAATGGGTTGCCTCTCGATGATTCAAAAATTGCATGTATCTTGAAGTTCCTCGACTTTGGGTCACCATCATGTAAAGTTGAAGGAATGATAGTGTCAGAGAAACCACAAGAAGTGAATCCTGTGTTACTTGAGCTATTACTTAAAGAGCTAGACAATGCATTGTTGAATTCTGATTCACTTACCGAAGATTTCGAAGTTGTTTTAATTGCGCTTGTCACAGGAGGTGTGTGTTTTTCACGGAAGCTTTCTTGAACCATATAATTTACCACATTTCCATCTAAATCAGAGTCTTCACTTCTTCCCACTTCTGGAGAGTTGATTTTGCTGGCATGGACCATGGCATCCTTACCTGTAAAAATTCAGGCAACAATTATTATCTGCCACCAACATTGTTTTTTATTAATTGAATTTTACAACGACAATTTTTTTTATTTACAATTTTAGGAAACAGAGAATAGAAAATCATTTTCCCCACTTAGTATAGAGGAGTCAGCCATGATAACTTTTTGTTTTGTGGATTAACACTATCTCTTTCAATTGAAATAATTCGATTACTCACGACCTATGACCTGCCACTTCCCAGACTTACATAATCTAAAACTGATAAAACAACTGCAGCTATATGTGTTAAAACAGCGTCACAGGCCTTCCATTCACCAACAAGTTATTTTAATTGTATGGTATACAGTACTATATTTTTTTTCCATTTACACATTTACTTTATTGGAGAATTCATTTCCTAGTCGAAGCTAAATACATGAGATTGTAGATTTATATGAATGTTCGCCAAAAACATGTATTTATGGCAACAGCAAAATAAGTAAGAGTGATGTCAAACCTTAGTAACATTAGGAACAATAAATCGAACAGTCACGACGAACTACCATATCTATCGTTTTTTGTCTATGCATCGCAGCAAAGAAACAATGTCTCGCCAAGATTTTTGACGATAGGCGTATTAAAATATCTGAGTACATGAAAAGCAACTGGTCTGTTTGACAGAGTTTTATCTTACAAAAATCGATAATTCTGGAGATGTACTTGAAAATTAATTTTATAAATCCTCTTAATAAATATGAGAACAATTTTTTTTTGAAAAGTGAAAATTTAATTTGTGTCATTAATTCATATTTTCTGAATTTATACTACTTACTACCAGGTGTGTGCTATCATGGAAAATAAACAAAACTTTACAAACACAGCTAATGAACCTGCTTGCCTCACCTCAATGTAAGTTAAATGTCGCCTCAGAATAGTGCACATTATAACAAAAATTTGCATGATTACTACCAAAGTGTAAAATTTGTGTACAATCGTTCCACTAGTATCCGAAATATTGGGTACAATCTTTTTTATTCGTGTCTTGCTATTTTATATTTTATGGTGTGCAAACAAAAATTTACTCTTACGCGTCTAGTGCATAAGTTATTGAATGTAAGAACATGGGACAGGGAGGGGGCGATCGAGGAGCCAGATCTCTTTCTCCCAATAATTCCCACGTGCCAATAATCCGGGCTGGCTATGTCCGCGGGGATCGAACCCGAAACGCCTAGGTGGTAGAGCTTCATTTCATGTCATCCTTCAGGGCATGAAAATGCTCCTTTAGTATTGGTATATGATGTTGTAATGATCGTATGCGTATGTATACTTTAAAAAAATGTATTCGACCCCTGGGCTGCGTTATAAATTTGTTGTATCTGTTATTTTAATATCCACTTCATTATCAGGAAACTTTAAAGCACTTAATACGTGCTTTTTTCAATCATGTTTTCTGGTGGGAACTATATATTTTCTTTTGTTTTAATCTCACAAAACTTATCATTACCTGCAACACAATTTTTTTTATAAAATATACATTTTAAGATAGCTGTTATTTCATTGCTCACCTGTGTTCTTCAATTTTCCTACCTGGTTCAATAAGAAAAATAAGGTAAAATAGATTAGCATTCTATGTACATTTGCAATATCAGCTTTGAAGCACGTCTCCAGAATTACTGGTTTTTGTAAGATGAAACTCTTTGTCAAATACACCAGTTGCGTTACACACATTCAGATATTTTAATACACCTATCTTGAAAAATCTTCGCAAGGCTGTTTCTTTGCTGTGTCACATAGACAAAAATACGGTAGCTATGATGGCAGTTCGTCTTGACTGTTCGACTTAATGTTTCTAAAGTTACTAGAGACCTACTATGTAAGTTAAATAGCAGTTGAAAATTTTCTGTTCTGTACAGCCTTTGAGCTTTCTCTTACTTCTTTTTTTGATGTTGCCGTATATCTACACATACATTTTCCAAAGTTATTGTTCATCCGACGTGCGGTGATAAAAATTACTGTTGTCTTTTTACAAATGTTAAAGGGCTTGGAGAGAAAATTCACATGACGCGAACAACGGAATAATCACCCCATAATGGAAATGTTTTCTGAGGAAATGTGGTTATTTTGATGGCTACAGTTATCCTGTATGTCAAAGGCCTATTGTAAGGGCTAAGTTGCCATAAATGGGTAATTTTTTAATATGTTTGATGTGAAAAAATTCTTTTAACAGAATACAATGTTTAAATTGCATGTTTAGTAGAACTGATTACCATTTCATTTTTCACTTTGAAAGTACATTTATATTCAAACGTATGCAATTATTGTTATGCATTCTTCAATCCTGCTGTAGTCTAGTAACGCACAAGTGCAAGAATATCATAGAACCAAACATGAGGTAGACCATTGAGACAACTATATGTGAACTGCACTATTAGTTTCAGAGACGAAAAAAGTGTCATACCTACTGATCATCAAAGCGTTAGTATTTTGGGTTCAGTATATCTTCTGAACTAGTATGAGCTTGTACACACCACCATGAAGTATGAATGTGTTATGTGGTGATATGTCTAAAAGTGAATTTTTTTCTCTTTGGAGAAAGTAGGAATTCAGATACGGTTTGCTACAACATACTAAGTGAATATGTGGCTCTCGTAGGTATAGAGGTCAATCTCAATCAACGACATGTACAATTTACACTAAGCAGTGTGCCCTAATTAAGGCGCCACCCTACCTGTGGATAAAAGGCACTGCAGCAAGTTATGATTAATCATCTCTTTACGAAACCATTTATTGTGTGTTATATTGTTTAGCTACGAAAGAAATACAAACTTAAAACTATGTCGCCATAGATATAACAATTGAGTTTATTGGAAACATTATTTTTAGGCCCTTCAAAACTACAAAAACTGTTGTTTTAAAACTGTCCTATCTAGAAAAATACCAACCAGAATTGAATAACACAATAACAGATATTTGCGTCAGACTTTGCAGTATGCTTTCCATGATTAAAATGGTTGGTCATCACTTAGTCCCATAATAAAATACTTAAGTGCCTCACACACACAGATGCATCTTATGTACACTGTAAGAAAACTTTCAGAAATGTTTAGGAAGTAATTAACCTAAACACAGGTTGGGAACGTAACCACACTTCCGCCTTGTGAATATGCAAATTTTTGCCGTTGTTACAATACAAGTATGGTATTTGACTGTTTTGTAAAACTTTTTAGGAAAGCAATTCTGTCTTATCTACTTTCTTAACGCTCCTATACGCACGTGTGGTAAATTTACAAAATTATTTTTTAGTGTGTAGCTGGCACATTTTCGCTCCCTAAAGGCTAAGTGATATCAGTCCTAAGGGCGAGAATCCCACACTTGTTAAGAATACTACAGCCTCCAAGCGCGGAGAGTTAACTCGCGTGTAGGGTTTTTTTGTGGTCTTTCTTCTTGGGAACTGTAAGCGGTGACCATATAATTTTATTTTATATAAGTTCAGCTGAAATTTAAGCTAATGCTTCAATGTTTCTGTTTTACGAATCAGGCAGATATTTTTCGAGAAATAGTAGTCTGAAAAAGTTGTTTTTAGACATTATGAAGCGACTCAGAAACAAGTTTTCAATACTCGTGACGTATTTGTAAAAAATATAGAAAAATAGTTTTAAGTGTGTTGTGTTGTAGTATACAAAAATATTGGGAAGTAGTTAGTGTAAAATAGAACACGCGTAACACGCTGTTTCACTGGCCATGCGTTAGGCAAGAACTTCTCTTTTAAAGCTGCCGCCGACCTGCCATGTAAACAACGTTACGGCGTGACAGCAATACTCTTCTTTCTAAGGAACTGCAAAACATATTTCTAATTTGTGCCTTTAGGAAAAGAACCACCATTTCAAACGATGGCGGAAGGGTAGTTTTAAAACATTAATGGAAGTTTGGCTAAGAATACACAGTGCCATTACAGCAACGATAGCAACATGAGGCGAAGTTCTGGCCAGCAACTGTTGTTCCAATCATAGTTGGACGAAAAGTGTAGTGCGTGATTTGCAGCAAAACAGTGATTGGATAATGTACTGGAAAACCAAAATTAAGAGGGTGCGGGAATACAAATGCCCAGGTTGTGTATGTGATTTAGACGACTAGGTACAGTGTAGTAGCTGCAGTGCATAGAGCATGTGGCATGTTCCGACTATGAAGGCAATTAACCATATGTATGCGACTATTGTTGATGACGAGTGTCGCGGACTCTTGTCCGACACAGTTTGTACTCTTACCCTCCATGTCATCCAATAGAACGCAGAGTGTATTATTGCATTGAAATAATTGTACTTTAAGCGATTGTGAACATATTTGTACACATTTTTTGTGAAACTAAAATATTACACTAACGATACGCATATCATGTTTTCTGTTTTGAATTAAATGTGTCAAGACATTTTTGTTTTGCTTTTACTACCTGTAATATCTGAACTACCCATGGGATTTGTCTAAATAAACCAATCCAAAGAGCCGTAAGTATCTCCTACAATTGCTATATAAGCTTAATCACATCACAATGTATTAGATGAACTCACAAAAGTGTTAATCAATGTAAAACATATATTTAGTCTTATCTCTTCTTTGGTGGAACGGGCTACCCTACAGGGAGGTATCTCGAGAACAAAAAGTCTAGGCTTAATGATTTACATTAAAGTAGAATCCAGTCTGCCGGCCATTCAACTCGCGAAACTTTTAATGCATGTTGTAAGAAGCTCAGTGGTACTGTTTACAGTTTTATTTACTGTGACCGCATTTACTTTTCTTGGCAGCTACTGCTTCTATAGACTAGCAATAAGAGTATTTCTTTAAGTGTCTGCTGCAAACAAGGACAGTATATTGCCCTAAAAACCTTATAAAGTACCGTGTTTTCATTGTATTAAGAATAGTACAGATAGGTAGTCATAAATGCTGTGTACATAGCTAATCACGATCCGTAATTGTATTAGTCACATGCACTTGTGTGATAACGTAGATAGTGTAACAGCTTTAAAGATGACGGCTTACATTGCATCTAAAATTTCTATTTTACCATAAGTGTACTCAGCTGTAAATCCTACGTTATCAACCAATAGTGGTGTGTACAGCAACTTGCCGACTTGTAAGGTAATGTGGAGAAAAATGTAACACTAAATGAGTTTCATAATACTTCGTTTGATTGCATATGCAGAAAAATTCAACGACAACATAGCATTTTCGTTGGATGTTTGTTTATGTTAAAAGATTTGCCTCCTTAGGGAGCCCGCCTCGGTGGTTGTTAAACTACGCTGCAGTGTCTTCGAAATATCAAAAATTTCGCAAATACATTAGACGCATGCTCCCTGTTCTTAGCTACGAAAAGAAAACACATTTCAAAGACGGGATATAAACTATTTTCAAAACGTAACGCGCTTTGGAAATACTATTTCTAAGCCCTTCAACATGGTTAAAAACGGCCTTCTCGCACAACTGTATCGCAAAACCTATTGCTCAGATTGATACGAAACTGGTTAAGGGATATGCAGTGTACTTTGGTTCAAACTTTCCAGCGATAAAATAATAGGGTCACCACTTAAAGTCCCATAGTTCCAGTGATACAACGGAAACACTACGCGTCAATTTAGCGACTCGCGCATACGGACGATGTGGCACTAGAAGCGCGGGGGTCTAAGAGGCTCTTATAGATGCTTCGTGTCTGAGCCTCAAACGCGCAAAACAGCTCCAGGGAGGCGGGCCCCTTAAATAAAGAAGTAATAAAAAAATTGATTGAAAAAGCTGTATGACCAGCATCTTCCAACTGCTATCTTAACCCCGAGATACCCGATGCCACCAGAATACACAACAGAATTTTACAGGTATAGTAACTGTTAGTAACGGTAACGAACTAATGTACCGAAAATGTGCCGTTCAAGCCTATACGAAGGCATGAAACTAACCCTCGACTTCGACATTGACTTATGTAATCAGGAACTTCTAATTAACTTCATTTCCCCAAATTGTAAGGAAATTTAATTATTAAACTCACAGAAAAATATGAATTAATTCTTTCTTAGTTTTTTATTGTTTTTCAGTAGTTGAAAAGTAATTTTTTTTAAAATTATTAGATGCATGTGCTTAAAAATATGAGCAGATTTTCTCCATTAAAAAAATAATGTTAATTCTGATTAAAGTTAATTGAAGCAAATATTCGATATGCAGAATCTTTGGAAAATTTTAACTTATTCAAAAGTTCTCAATATATTTGTATCATCGCTCACTTAAGGGGTATGCAAAGACTCACTCGATCAGGGTAGGTAGGTTAAAATTTCGGCTCGAGGCGTGCGAAGTGTGACCCGGGTAAAGTTTACCCACGTGCAAAATGTCACGAGGGTGATTTCGGGTAGGTTTTCTGGCTTACCTTCGATTACCCTCCTCAAGAGCAGGGCAAATAGCGGTTTACAAACAAAAACAAGTCAACAATGCAACTAAAATTTTAATACTAATTAAAAATATCTAATGAATAAGCAGAAAACGATTGCATACGTAAATTATAATAAAAATTATGATTTAACAATACATTGATGTCATCATATTTGTAAATTATTAAAGAATTACGACCCCGTACGTATGATGTCGTTGACTCTTCCCAGAATCAGAGCTCTGGCTTAACAACAACAGCTATATTTAGTGGATTTGTGAGATTATTGCTGTGATCCGTTACTCGACTACTATCTTAAGTGTTATCTCACATATAATGCCACTTGTTTGAAATTTCATCTGTCCTCTATTAATAATAGAATTATGTTCTTTATCATTAAGCAAACTTGCCTGAGCCCATAAAAAGTAATCGAATTAAGTTTTCAGTCGAAGCTTTCACGAAACAAATTTTTAGTTGAAATAACCATCCAGTATATGTCACAATAAAAACATACCGTAGGTTTTTTGTTACACTTTGGGGCTGCTACTATCGCATAGGAAAAATTTGAGCTACTATAGTAATACATTATAAAAGTTACTGTAAACGTATGATTTAGAAAATGACATTTCTCACATTTCGGAACGCCTAAATGAAATACAATTGTGACGAGTTCGCCTGATGTTTGAAAAGGTTTTTTTTACGAGTGACGAAATCTCAAAGTATTCCAATAAATAATACTATATATTATTAACTTCATAATATAATGATACCAGACTATCTTTATTACTAAACGTTAACTATACACTATAAAAACGTAAATGTAAAATGTAACACACAAATGTAAAGAAATATTTTTTCTCTAGTAAGAGAAACATGCCGCAAAAAATGTTACAATAAAGCTAATACTAAAAAATAACAAGTTTAACTTCTTGGAATGTCAAAACAAGAAAAATACTTTTTCGTGTTTAAAAGGCTCATCCTGGCTGAAGCTGTTTGGAGCATTTGAGGGTCAGACGCGGAGCAGCGATAAGAACTACCGAGACGTGCGCCTAGTGTCACATCGCCCATGTGCGCAAGGCGCTAAACTAGCGCGTAGCGTTTTCGTCGTACCGTTGCGAATTTTTATTCAATGCGGTGACATCTTTTTTATCGCACGCGTCACGCGTAAAGCGTCAGAGTACAGATATATACCACTTTCGAAAGTGTCTGAATCGTGCACACACCGCAACAGGTCTTGAAAAGAGGCTATTTTGCCCTTTTCATGTATTATTTAAAAATAATAATGATGTTTTTTATCATAATTAAAGTTGTATAGGGAGATAGCTTACACTTTGAACTCTTTTATATTCAAAATCTAGTTACGTACGTGCAAAGGTTTGTGACTAATACAAGGATTACAAACTATCTGCACTGCATCTTTCCTGTAAGCCTGTATAATGTCGTTACAAGTAACTACTCGTTGATACTGGGGGCTCGCACGGTATCGTGGGATGGCGCAATTAGCGCGTGCAGGACGTTTACGTGCTGTACAATTTTTTAGTTCGGTGTGTCATACAGTCCAGTCAGTTATAATTATTGTTCTTAAGAAGGGAACATAATACCGAAATATTTTAGAAACAACATTTCGAGTTGTATAAGTTATATGACCGTGTGCAAACTGAAATCAAAGATGAACAGCTATTAAGGTTCTATCTACCTGCCGTCAAAACATGTTACAGTGTAACTTTTTAGGAAAAAAATAGACACGCATTACATGTGTATGTCTACAAAAAGAACACACACTTCAAAAAAATTTCTGTAAGTTTAGAAGTAAGGGTAGCTGCTGATGAGAATACAACTTCTAAAGTGTTAATGTGGCCAGCCAGTGTGTGATGTCTAACGTCTCGTTGACAGCAAGGACATTAGAGACGGTGAAGGAGTACGAGGTGAATATGAAGTAACGTGATAAAACGGGAGATCGCCTAGAAAATCAACCAACATATACGGCATCGCCCTTCAATATTCTCACATGAAATGTCTTGAAGTGATTCCACCGGGAATCAAAGCTGGATCACATTGTTAGGATTCAAATAGTCAGGCCACTGAAACGCCGCGGCCCCTCGGTATGACTTAAGATTATGATGTACTGTAGGCCTGTAGTTCATGCGCAATAAATGCCCGCAGGGTAATTACGTACCTATATGTGCAGCAAATACTTCTTTATCTATGACTAACTTTCTTAATGCACAGCTCATAGATATATACATAATTAGTAAATATAGTATTTCTCCTTGCTATTATAATTCAAGTATGGGCGTTGTCCCTAGTGTAAGGGGAGCGTTCTAGCCGCTATACTGCTACCACTCCCAGAATACCGTTAACAGTAGGAAATCATTGTATCGACATAGTAAAATGTTAGTTAAACCTATACCCTTCACAGTTTTTGCAAGTAAGGTTGATTTAAGTTTCAAAATATCAAACAAATTACACAGTTTTTAGATTAATTTTTACTCCAAATAAGCTCCTTATCTTAGAGGAAATCTGCGTTGGAAAACACACTATTCATTAATGGCGTATGATGAGAAATAGCCTTGATGCAATAATTTCAATAAAACTAAAAAAGCGTGTACTGAGTTGCGTTGGTTATATTGTTTGTAGATCAACTTGCTTTTTTTTAATAAGTTAACATGCAAGTGGGAACACTTGTTCAGCCATTTCTTCTTAAATAAAAAAATTGTTAATTTTCTATGTGGTAACGTTAGGAGTCTTACCTGCCGGGCTGTTTGACTTCACCGCTCAAATACGTGTTTATTTGGAAAAGTATTATACGTATCCTGACTGTACCTTACTAGGAAAAGAAAACAAAGTTCAGAGAAGTGCTTGTTATATTGTTCATTCAAAACATAACACGCATTAGAAATACTTTTCCCAAACCCTCCAATATGGATAAAACAGCCTTTTTGCACAGCTATATGACAAAACCTACTGTTAATATTGATACAAAACTACTATAGGGAGCTACAATGAACTTTGGTATATATTTTTCAGCAATAAAATAATAGGATCATCATTTAAAGTCACATAGTGCCAGCGGTGCAACAGCGGAGCGTTAATTTTGCTTCTTGCGTATAGGAGCGATGTGACACTAGGCGCGCGCGTGGTAGTTCTTATCGCTGCTCAGGGTATGAGCCTCAAACGTGCAAAACAGCTCCGCAATGTTGCAGTCAAGAGTAAGCTGGGATTTCCTGGAACTGACCACTCTTCTCACTACCCCCACTCTCTCCTCAACCAAGATTGCTGTCTGGTCTGGATACCGCGTGATGTTAGGCTTGTTTATGGCTGGACAGCGGCCGGGAGGGGGTTTGGGGGGGTGGGGGTGATACACACTTGCATGCCTCTGGTATTTTTCATGGTATATGAGAAGACCAAGGCCGTGTTCCAATTCATTGCCTCGAGCCCTTGCCCACTTACCCTTGATCACTTATCCCCTTATCCCCTTCGTATGTAAGTGTGTATTTGCGGTGAAATTACGGTTTGGAACAGCCTTCATCGCGACCACGTGATCATCGCCATGGTCTGCTACATTCGCTCGTATTTTATTGTATGTCATGGCGCCGATCCGGTGAAAATAATTTATTGTTTAGGTTGGTTTAGGTGGTAAACTCAAAACTGATTAAAAATTGAAAGAGACGTGATAGCCCTTATTACGCTGATTCGTACGAAATAGGTAGTTTGAGGTTACTTGCATACTTGCAATTTTTAATTCTAGTAATTGCATTGGACATGGAAGGAATGGAAAATGGTTAACGTATTATTATTTTTTATTATATTACACTATTTTCTTCATTGGAAATAATTTCCAATCCAAAATAATACCTTCAATTAACCTACACTATTTTCTTCATTGGAAATAACAATCCAAAATAATACCTTTAACCTTTTTCGTTGACCGCTGGTCGAACATGATGGCCGCCGCGCGGCTTCGACACCGCGCGGACAAAACAACAGAATAACGAAAACGATCAAGGGTTTGCAAAGGGTAAGTGAATCATTCCCTTGGCGGAAGGGTACATTTGAGGGTGCATTCGTGCCCTTTTGCTGAATTGGAACAACCCTCGTACGTCGTCGTGCCCTCGATGCATTTTGAAAGGGGACGTAACGAGTTGAGGGCCCTTACCAGCTGAATTGGAACACGGCCCAAGACTGTCTGATGCTTTCTGTACAGCTTGCGTATATAACTAACAGCGGGTCTACTAAATTATGATACGCGATTTAGACAATATATTCGCTCATTGAACATATGCACAACAAATTATTGCTATTGCAGAATTCAACTTATTAACAATACTGTGCCAGTTACAAAGACGCCACAGCAGTATTTGCTTAACAAGTTTTATGTCTGCACCATATATAATATAGGTTGCACCATATTAAAGACATTACGATAAATGTACGAAATAACAACACACATGCTACAATGAATAAATAAGCATGTAAGTTACTCGTTTGTTGAATTAATTCTATGCACTTACGCACAAAATAAAAATATGTTACCTTTTAAACAGAAGAATTAATGCTTGTGAAGAGACATTTTAAATCGCAGTGCCTGGCAGCTAAGGAGGAATGGAATGGCACCGTTGCTATGTTTTCCGTCCCGGTCTAGCTATCTTGTCAATGAGATGTTAAAACTGTCTAACAAATTGTCAAACTACGAGACGCGAAGTGTTCATTGAGAGCAGAAAATGCATGATGCGTTAAGTTTAAGATAATTATGACATACATAAATAAAAATATTAAAAATTGTCTAACTGCCATTGAAATCGCTTAAAAGTTGAATCACCATAGTGAAATACATGTATGCATCACCTACTACAATAAATTACAAAATCATAATATGCGGCTTTCACAGAAACGTATTCACATTTTAATATTGTACATTTTCCACTAATTTGTTCGAGAATCATTTTATTTCTTTGTTTGAACAAAATATATTCCTACAAAAATAGAATAACTAACACTCCTCAAACAGATATTTATAATAGTAAAAATTATAAGAAACAACAACTTCCTCCGGCAACTCAGAAATTATGTTCTTGGCCACAGCAAATATAGGCCTATTTATACTTTTCTTCTTTTCAATGCATTAAGCACACTTTCTCAACAAGTTTGGAAGTTTTAAATTTTATTGCTTACAACGCAGAGTTTGAAAAATCTGCACTACTGACTTAAAAAAAGTCGTCATATGCACATTTACAGAAACATGCTAATTTGGAAGTTTGTAACTTCACTTCTAGTAGTTGGCGCGTACATTTACAGCAGGATCATGTCGTTTTGACAATTTTACAACCTGACAATTTTTGACACTACAATTACTTTTGTACAAAATAATTTTACACTTCTTTGGGGCGAGCATTTATGAAACCTCGTAAGCAAGGCATTGCGGTTCTCTAATTTTATAGCAATTTCCAGGCGGGCGATGTCAAATCGTGTAACTGTAATACCACACTCCCAAACCTAAAAATTAAGCTTTCATTTTCTTTCAGTATAACAAAAACAAATTCATTTTGTAGTACAGGTTCTCAAAACTAAATTATCAAGTGCACATAAAAAGTTAAAAGTCTCATAATACGATCCCGGTAGTTATTTGTTCGAGCCACTTTGGATGTATTTAAATGTGTAGCTTTCATTTATTGCTTGATGTACGCATACAAGCCGTACAAGGAATAGTTTCCAAAAATTCAGAGCCCAGTGTGAGAAATTTAAAAAAAATGTCATTCGCCAAATAAAAATAGATGATTAAATTATCTAGTCAACAGTACGACGTAATATTCGTGATACGGTTCCAAACACCAAACAAATAAAATTTAATACATATGAGATGTGTTACAAAATGTGTCAATAAGTCACTTCAAATAAAATGTTATGCTATCACAGTTGTAGGCTTTTAAACTTGTGAGTCAGCACTTATTAAAGATGATAATGAACTAGAAGTGAGAACTATTATTTTCAAAATTGGATTACTGCATTGTTGGCGTATTCCATTGATTTTACAATCGTTTTCGTCTGTATTCCCCGCGCCTTATATTTGCATTATCTTCCAAATGTTGGAAAACTAGTATTAGTTAATTTCTAAACTACATTTCTGTAAAATTTTTATTGAGAAACTATTATTTATACTCCTATCCGCTGTACTGCAAAGTATTAATTCAGAAAACATAAATCAAGTGATTTAGGTACATGTGTTTGTTTACGTCAATGTATCTGACAAGATATTCAGATGATACACACACGAGTAAATTGAAAAGAAAATGCTCATAAAATAATACAAAAAGTTGCAATGGTCATGATTTGCTAGCTTCATATTTACAAGAATATATGTTACTGTTATGCATATTATGGACAAATTGTTGATTAATTATGGCGTAATTAATAGTCCATTACGAATATTTGATTGTCTCTCCAGACATAAGCATCATCTACGGTTGTCACAAAACAATACAAATATTTATTAATAATGAAATAATTTTGATGTGGCCATCTTGGATTTAGGAGCCGCTTTATGTGGCACAACATGCCTGTAGTGTTGGTTAAAGAGCGAGAAAAATAGTTTTTTTAAGAGTTTATAACATATAAATTATTTAAAATTGTGTATAAGTTTTCCTTGTTCAGGTAAATCTCAGATAACAAAGTCAATTTATCTTCTACCATTTTTTTTACACGAGAACGCAACTAACGACGTTTGTCGATATAAATTCAATAAAACTCTATTGTATCCTACATAGTAGGAAAATTAACATTCGTATCGGTTATCATACCAGCCAAGGCAAATTACTTTATTATTCTAATATTTAAAAAACTTTCCTATTTTTATCATGTTCTGGAAATACATTTGCATGCTTAAATTAATTATGTAAGATTATTACTAAAATATATGTTTGTTGTTTGCTCCTCCAAACAATATTAAATTGTCATTATTACAACTTGCCTTGTAGAAGGGAAACATTGATAACATTGAGGCAAACGACATGCACGCTGTTTCTTAAGCAAAACAAACATCTATTTTTTGTGTTTGCTGAAGCTTCGCAGCTGCCCTCTCAATCAGCGAACGAGTTAACTTCAAGCCATGGATTCCCAAAAGGTATACCGGTATGAGGACACTATTCAAAGAGTGTGTACTTTTCCGAGAATGGGCCCTTTTGAGGTTTTTTGAGATGCCGTTATGGTCGTAATGGTCACCATTCATACAGTGGATACTTTCTAGGATTTGGTAAAGTTAAAATTTTGCGCATAAAAACGTGAATGCATTCAGGATTTTTTCTGCTAAAGGGAGGATATAATATTCTGAATGGTAACCGTTCAGAAAGAATACTATTCAGCCCCTCCTTTTTTCCTGTTTTTGGAATAAATTCGCAAATGTAAATATCGTAACTTTTTGCACTAACATGACAGTTTATTAATTGGACAAATATAATTTTTTGCCCGTACAGAAAAATAAATTTTTTAATTTTTAGTTAATTTTCTATTGGTTCCTAAGATATTGTCACTTTGTAACTTGTGCAAATTGTTTACATAATAGTAGTACACATTTATTGGAGGATTCATAATCACACTCAACGTACGTACGAATACACATAAGTACGTTACGTATTTCAGAATGCATTCACAACAGCTTTAAATCTATACATGTGCGGAAATTAATTTTTTTCTAACAAAATGTCGGTAATCGATAATAGTTCATTATTATTACAGTCTAAACGAATAAAATAGTTTACGTTTAAAAAATATTTTTTTTATCCAAAACTATTATCTCAGTTTTATTATAGGTTTCGTTTGTAATTATTGGATTCACAACCACCACTTAGCGTACGTACGTAGTAGAAAGTTGATCGATTCTGTTGCAAACGTACGCACATTACGCGACGATGTGAATGCTTGCTTGCTTACCCAATGTTTCTACTTTTATACGTGCATACGCTACATGTTGGTTGTGAATCCAGCTTTAAGGTTTGTATAAAAACCCTGTAATACATGCTTAAAACTAAAATTCAATTTTTCTATCATTCAGAACAACATAGAAAATAATTAAGTTGCTACTCACCAAGGATATTTGACTAATTTTATGCAGATATATTATTATTATACCATTTAATAAACACACTTTTCGTACGATTATTGCTGTTGTGTATACGATAAAAAAATGCATATTTAATAATACCATTCGGTAACATAATACGCATGCTGAAATTCAGAAGTTCTTAACATTTTCAGCAAGTATTAATTCATATATATATATAGTTTCTTCAAAGTTCGGAAATTGAATATATTTCTGGCTTCGAAATGATTAAACATTTTTATTAACAGCCTATTCTATTTAATTATTTTTCTATGCAAAACAGCATTTAAAAAATTTAATAAAAGGAAAGTCATATCTATGAATCACTTTAATTTGGGATTTTACATTTTAATTTTTTACATTAATCAGAGTAATGTTACATTTACCAAGTAAAACAAGTTCATAAAATTGTATATGCAATGTTGTTGGTAACAATTTGGGACATTCAAAATTGAAATTCAGTAAAAATTTATAGATCCAAAATTCACTTATCATTTATGAAGCGAATCCAAATTCATATCGTTGTATGTCTCTTTATAAAATGTATGAATGAATCTCTTTAAGACGCTTACACGCTGTAGGATAGGAAAAACGGTGCAAATTGAAACTAATTTGTACAATACATTTGAAGTCTTCTACAGATAGTTGGTTATTTTTAATGTTTAAAAAATTGATATTTTAAATAATTCAATTTTATCCAAAATATCTTATTTTTCTTTTTGAAACTCATCTTTTGGTATCAAGCGAACATATAATACCTTATTTTGACAGCATATTTAATTTTTAAGTAGAGATGTCTTACCTCCAGTTGCCTTTACTACTGCAGGATACCATTTCCTATCAAGCCACTTTGCTAACAGCGTTCCTTCCGTGATCTTTGTTTTCTTTTTCGGACACGCTTGTAGGATTCCATCTTCAATAAATTGTACGAGTAACCAATCTGTAACAGAACAACATATATTTCAGTAATCACTGTATAGAAGACTTAACTGGTTTTGCTCGATCTTCAAATGTGTTCAGTGCTAACTAACTGGACATGAACATAATAAAGACGTATATTTATATAGAATGCTTTCCAAACGAAATAGAATCCCAAGATTTGTTCAGGAAGGGGGAAAAATTCTGATGTGAAACAGCTCTTTCTACACTTTAATTCTGAATCCTAATATTTTATCTAACAAATACTTGTTTCACTCGTAATCATGATTCCGAAGTGTTGAGTCGGATGGTGAATTAATGTACAATTAACATTTTGTTAATTAGCTTATTTTCAATATCGTATAGCAGAAATCTAACTCTGGGTAGTAAACAGCATGGTACTCAATATAAAATAGTAGGCTGCGTCTGTGTGCGTGAGGCATAAAATCGATGGATCGCCAAGGGCGCCGCCGGCCGGCGTATGTAATGCATTTTCACCTCTCTGCGCAAGCCATTCAACAGGCGTACAGAGATTACTATTGTTCGTTTTCCCATAGAACTTTAAGCTGTCAACGCATATAATGTTATTTGTGGGAAGCATTGTACAACGTCTAACGCTTATTTCTATAGTTGTGTTTTTCAAATCGGGTTGGTTGAGAGTTGAGAGGTTTTGATCAGCGCTTAAATTCGAGGTCTTTAGCACTGTTGAGGGGTGACATGAGGTGAGTGAAGCGGCGCCGGAATGAAGGGTGGGGGAAACGGGAGATCCCCGAGAAAACTCGCCGACCAGCGGCATCGTCCAGCACGATTCCCACATGCGAAAATCCGGGGTCTGACCCCGCCGGGAATCGAACTCTGATCGCCTTGGTGGGAGCCGAGTGATCTGACCACTCGGGCACCGCGGTTGGTATTTTTCCAGATACGACTGTCGGAGAGCCGTTTTTAGCCATTTTGAGAGGCCCAAAAATGATGTTTTTACAAAACTTATCAATTATTTATAACTATAGCGACACTGTTTGGAGTTTGTGTTGTTTTCGTAGACATAGAAACATGACACCCGTTAAATAGTTTTTACAAGAATAGAATAATTGTAACCCGCTGAAACGCGTTTGAATCATAGGTAGGGAGACTCCTTGTAATGTTTTACATCAATATCGTGTCATGATAACTACGTTTCTGTGGATATAAATATTTAAAAAGCTAAACATTTTATTACATATCAAATAATAGATAAACAGTTTACGAAATTAATATAAATATTAAAACGATAAACAGGGTTCCTACAGCCTGAGCCAATTTTATTCCCCTGACTTCAGTAGCATTTCGTAAAACTTCCCTGACCAGAAAATAAAAATTAATTTCTTCAGTTTCACAAACATCACGTTGTTTTTACTACAGAAATGGTCCCTCCGTCCCTTAAACATTACTACTTTTAGTGTAACAGTTCAATCCAGATTGAACTAAGAGTGGACTGAAAAGTCCCGATTGGGAACATTCGTTAAAAACACCCCGACAGGACTGAAGTTTACATTAAACCTCCGTTGAACTGAACTGAACTGAACGAAGATAATATGGTCGCCATATAGAAGTGTTTGTTTTATTAGATAAGTAGCCCGTTTATACCGAAGTTTCAATTCAGATTCAACATGGAGTGGGCTGAGGAATTCGGATTGAAATTTTACTTTAAACACACATTACTGGACCAAAGAAGAATTGGAGTGACTCAATCCAGTCCACTCGCCGAGGTGGACTGGAGTGTAGGTTCCGGATTCAAATGTTTGATGTGTCTCACAAATTCAGCCTGAGTTCACTCCATGTTTATGTTTCAATCTGGATTGAAAATTGTTACCTTAAACACATTTCCGTCTGTCATCGCTCCTACTTCGCTCCAGTTACAATCGTACTTGGTAAGCCAATTAAAAGTGTTTTATTGTGTAGAAATAAATTGGAGATCCAAATAAATAAAAAAACATAGGCCTAATAGGTTCACTCCATTTTACACTTGAATCTGGATATAAATTTTTTAAAACATATTTTCAGTCATTACTCACTTCTTATTCGGTCTAAGTTCAGTCCAGTCCGGAGTTTTACCATAAAAATATTCTACCTATGAAAAGCGAATTTACTGTGTTTCGCTTACTTAGAACTCTTTTCTTACATGACATGGCAGCTTAATGTACATTTAGGATGCTTTCAACAGACACAGAGTTGCGGCTAAAACGCTACTGAAATGCAGTACCTCCTGAAGGTGTCTTTGGTATAAACTTATTTCACATATCCGTAGATCATCAAGAGTAGAATATCCAGAGTTTTGAGTATATTCGTAATTCAGTGCGCACTTTTGTACGGCGATACAAACTCGTTTGGATGAATTCAAATTTTTATATATAGCTCGTCGGGAAAAAATTTAAGCCTTCTGGTTAGTTGCTGGATTTCTGTATTGTCAGAATCTACATGAACTGAAAACCGTAGAATGGCACTTTGATCTATCTACACAGCGTGGTGGTGAACAGTAAAGCGTGTTCTACAATGGCACGAAAACGTTTTACGGACACGTGAAGACGCTCCATTTTTGTTCTACAATAGCACGATCACAGAAGTGAAAACGACCACGACATCAGAATGAAGATAGGCATCTCCCAACTCTTAAGTTTTCGTCAATTCCTGTAGCCAACAGGAACCAAGCAAAACGTAAAGAACTCAGTGTTAGCTAGAAACTTTGGGCAACTGTTTAAAGTAAACCTATGTTGCTGTATTTACAATTACTATTAGTGACCTATAAGCTTACGATTGCTTTAATAATACATTTTTTAAAAAATAAAACAAATACATCACGTTTGGGCGGTTTCTTAATATGTTTTCCACAAATTTGGAACATGTACTTATCTAACATAATTAAGTTCAGATGTAGGGTCTTATAGTATGTTTAAACACTACATAAATTTTATTAACTGAATTTATATTTTGGGCATTCCGTGTATGCTACGTTGTAGATGGACAAATTCCTCGGATCGACATGTACGTATCGCATTAGTGATCGTTTTGGTTTTTGTCGTTGTAGAATGGGCTTAAAGAAAACGATTTTTTAGATCTGTACCAGAATGTGCTTCTAACATTAATTTTTCTAAGGGTAGTAAGAATTCCAACTATTTCGTCATATGGAACTAGATGGTTTGTTAGACAAAATATAAATTAGTTAACTACGCAGCATCCGTAGATAAAGTGGTTTCATTATTATTTTAATTAAATTCACAGTTTCAGGTTAAACTTACAAAAATAGCAAATTTTTCTACCTTTCCGACATCCTCAATAATTTATTGCAGAGAGTTACAGTAGGCCTAACCTATGAAGCATACAGTCGGCTGATAAGTGTTTATTCCAACTGAAGTAATGTATGTATAGCAAATAGCTTTAAGATCAAACCTGTAAATGCTATATATATAATTTTTTAAATTTTACACAAATAAATGATGTTCCCTATCTCTCCCTGAATTTCCAGATTGTATGAATCCTGTAAAAGCTGATAACACATTGAACATTTTCTAATTTCTGAACTTTATATCTCACTTTCATTGTCGTACCGGTACCGAAAACTGCGAACACGCTATGAGTAAATTGTTTACAGAATAATTCCTATTTAAATTTCACGGAACATAAGCGATGACTACTGCTTCTTACACATTTAAACCAAATCACCAACATGATGCAGAAAATTTACTTAGAAATTATTTAAAGAAGGCGATAAGACTGTTACATTCAAAGAAGTAAACTCTATACAGCATAGACTGGAAAACTGTTAAGACAAAACGAATTACATATTTGAACATTAAAAGAATTATCTTTGAAGGGGGAAAGATGTGCCATTTGAAAACTGACTATTAAGTATTTTTCTTTCGGTGCGTTAGTATAATTTAGCACATCATGGTCTTAAAATATAAACAGCAGTTAATTTTCTTAATTTTTTTCAAAGCGAAAATTATTTACTAAGCAGTAAAATAAAAAAAAACACAAAATTAGATACTCTATAACTCGATTAAATTAACGACATATGGTGAACACAAAACCATTAAAACAACCGTAGTTTAACAGTATGAAAAATCTTTTACGTAAATATTGTAACTATATCGCAGCAGAAATAATACTCACCACAATTTCTTTTGAGCTTCTTACGTTGTGTTCGTGGTCGAGACATCTGGAACTGGGAGCTGCAGTGTAGTAACCATGGACCCTTCAACCTCTCGCTTCTATCACTCAGGCTGAAGAAGACGTACTGACGAAGTAAAGTTGTGCGATGCGCGAGCTCTGAGTCACGTGTTTGTTTCCAGTAGGATACATTAGAGGACAAAGAAGGGGTGGGGAGTGAGGATGGAAGTATGCCGTTAAGCCGAGTCTCTGGTTGAGCCAGATGAATGAAAGGGAGAGGGGGATTGCTGTAGCATTCGTCTAGCTCGTTTGCAAATCAGCGTTGCCAACTGCAGCAGAATTATACTATATATAATACAATATTAGGTTGTGGAATATGGCATATTAAAGATGTTGCGCTACGCTTAAGTAAAATAATTTTTAATTTGCAGTAAGAATTTAACAGTAAGAATTTAATAGTATTTTTTTTACTTGAAATATGAATTTAATAATTGTTACTATACAGTGTAAAATGCCGTTGTGCGTGCTTATGTACGTCCGAAAAAAACCTGTTTTTAAAGCACTTCAACGCTTCAAAATTTTTGTGCTACCGTTACCATATGCTAGTGTAGACATAAAGCGAATCTTTTCTCGAATAACCTAAAAATTCCAAGAGGAAAATTCTTAAGCATTGCTTAAACAATAAATGGAATCCTTCCGACATGAAAATCAATTAGAAATTTTCAACATTTTACTGACTTTATACCGACCAAACACTTGACGAAATGCATCCCAATCATCTTTATAATTTAGGGCCAGTACTAAACCCAACTGATAACGAGATAAACTTACAACAGTGGCACAGGAAAGCATTGTCATAGTAATCTACAAATGCTTAAATTCAAAGCATTATTAACGATTGTATATTTAATTACAAATTGTACCTACTTTATCTATCCATCATATCATATGTGTTCTTTTAAAACACATTATTTTTCCGTTAGTGTGGTTTGTGAACTTCAGAAGCATCGTTTTACGTGAAAATACAGTGTTATTTGAAGTTTTCTAAAAATATAAATTTCTATTCAATACAGTATTATTGTTATGAAGTGGTAGCACAATTGTTGAGCATCGGGTTGGCAACACTGAACATCTAGATTAGAGATCAATTTATGCCGAGGCTTCATTGCATTGTTACAACATTATTCTGTCATTACAGTTTACAACATATAAGTTGCTTGTTGTAGAAACGTGACACTAAATTTCTGTTTATGGTCTACGTCAGTAAATATAAACCAACCCAAAAAAATTACGTAAAACAACATATCTTTCCAGTAAAATGTATAAAAATAAACATATATATTCGAGCATTAAACAAATTTCAAAAGAAAAGTTAGGAAAATTATCACATTTAGGAAAGAGTATGATGCCAGTGTAAAACTACTTAAATATATATATATATATATATTTAATTTTTATAATAAAAAATAGACATTTATACGGATTGCGGTAGTAACGTTTTCATAAAAATTTACAGTTACCGTCTCTTTTTTTTTCTTTCTCATTCTTCTTTCTGTTTTTTCTTCTGCTTTGTATGTCCTTCGCTACGTCTAATTTATCGAAAATATATTATTTCGGTTAGTTTAAATGCCACGTTTGAAATGCTCCACTACTTATCTAGCAGCATGCATGCAACAAAGGTTTATTGGCCATAAGAAATTAATTCATATTTACTTATTACTACTTAGCACTATTTAAGTCAAAGTTTGAATCTTGAATAAAATTCGCCTGTTGTAAACTTTACGAAATTAAATTTTCATTTAATGAGGAGAGTAAACATTTTGACACTTTATAGAACAGTTATTAATTCGGGATACATACCTTATAAGTGAAACAAATATTTTCGACTACTTAATTATCTATATAATAAACGGATTTGTTTTGCTGGCCTAAGATTTGAATTACAGAAATCAGGATATGCAGAAATACTTTTTTAAATGAAAAGTTTCAGAATAAAAAATTGATCTCCATTTTCCGAGAAATGCATGATAAGATTATATTCAAAAGTTAAGTTTAGAAATTGACAAAATTACATTGTTCATTATTAAATTGTGAGAGATTTTTAAATTTTTCAATATGTGACTCTTAGTGAATATAAATATAAAATGGCACTTAACAAGTTTTAAATATTTTGTTTAATATGAAGATTATAAATGAGGAGCATTTTTTCATAACTTAATATCTCTAAAAAAATGAAAAATGAGTTTATGGTCGATTGTGTATGAACCATTTCATCTAAATTGGATGGTGAAATGCTTTTGATCAAAAGCAAATACTTCATTTTGTATGTCTCTTGAAAATCTTATTTTGTAAACAAAAGCCATTCAGAAGATACACGTTTTTCCTCTCTCTCGTATAAAATTTAAGTTTTAGGAGATATTCAGTTATTAAAAAGCTCCTAAAATGTATGTAGACCATAGACAATATTGTTTTGTAATTTTTAAGACAAAAATCGCACTTAGTTATTTTTTTATTTTATCGCATATTTTCCGAAAAAATATAACAAATTATAAATTCAGAAACGTTATATTAAAAATCTGAGCCTAATGGAAATCTGTTAACTGGGGGCCTAATCTCGAACCACATTCGTGTACGGAATCTTTAATTTTCGGATTTAACTCCCATGATTTTAGTAAACGGTAAGCTCGAACCATACAAAGCATTCGTATACGTCGCGGCCGTGCGAGTTGCAACTCTCTCGGTCGTGGCTGTACGGATTGTGGATTTGTATGCGAAAATCACGTCAAAAAATGGACAAGATGGCAGACATTACTTACGTATAAATACGACTGTTCCATCATTATATTAGGAAATGTAAACTAAGAATTATTGGTAAATTGCAACTATTTATCACAAATAATACGTAAAATATCTTCGAATTGAAATAGAATTTAGGGCTCAACGGCTAAATACTAAAATATTTTAAAATGCAAATAATTTACTGTAGGAACATAGAAAAACTAATAAAAACTAAGACGTATTTCCTTTTAAACAATTTTTAAAACAAAAAGTTTTTTTTTTTGCGTTGTGATTTCATTACTAGAACCTTGTAGCAAGTGACGTTTAATTTCAATGTAAATAATTTAATTTGATAATTTAAATAGTTTTATTACTTAATTAAATTTTTTTATTTCACTTACATTCATTCATATTAGTTACTAAACAAATAAAGAAATATGTAAAATATTCTTTATTAACATAAAAAAAATTCGAACAAAATTATTTTTTACCATAGCCGTATTCCTGAATATTGTGTATGTTTAATATTTTCATTATTTAGGCGCCTCCCAAAGAGAGCTAATTTTTGCATTTCTAGAAGTTGAATAAAATGATTTTTTATTTCACGTTACGAACGTGTAAAGTATACACATACTGTAACGGAACATGAATAGTTCACAGTGTTACTTCCGTAAATCTTACGTATATTGTAATTTATCTATTTATAGAAAATTTTAACCTTCTTTAAAATTTGTTTTTTACATGTTCCGAGTTCCTAAACCCAATGTATATTCAAAGGAAAGAATTTAAATTGACATTCACGTGCTACGCGTTAAAATACTTTAAAAATCTAAAATTACTTACTGTTTAACAAAGAAAAACTGACTAAAATGTAACATATATTTGATTTTCAACATTAAACAAGATTTTGTTACTTTGTGGTTTCTTTACTGTTAGTTTGTAGCCATTGAAGTTTAATTTAAATTCAAATAATTTAATTTAATTAGTTCATTGGAATAGTTTAATTATTTTATTTAAAATTTAGTTAGTTTTAAAATAATATTTTTCAACAGGCAAATATATAGCAAGACCTACTTATCTTGCGTTGCAATACAGTTCTGAATGTGAAAATAATTGCTTGTCTGAGTGAGGCCCAAATATACTTAAACAGTTCAATTATATAGCACGTAGGATAATATGACATGTCGAGTGAAGCCGAACCTTACATTCATTTATCTTCGCTCCACGAACTCAAAAATTATTTTGCTTCTGTTCGGTTTTACGTTAGATCAGTTTCGCATCGTTTAAATTCACCGCTTCGCGAGTGTACGACGGGTACCCGACTTGTGATTGTCTGCATCCCATAAAAACTTTTTCCTTCCTTGATTCATGGATACCAATTTGACAAAACGACACACACTTCCACTCGAACGCTTCTCCCCTCGTATACGAAATACGTATACAAGTGCCGAGTGTTGGAGCCTACAGTCATCGTCTCGTGTACGTATTGCACCGCGCGAGACGATTCGTATACTAGCCGCAATCGGATGAACTCGAGCTTAGGCCCCCTAGTTCATTTTCTATAATTGATTTAATATTTTCGTCATTCGTGTACAGGATGAAATGTGTTATTTACGCCGTTTTTTTTAAACGGGCGGGCTGGTTTAAAAATAGATGGTTTAGGGGAGAAGGTAGTGTTTGTGGAAGATTTCGGACCGATTCCTACGTTACGTGACTCTAGGAATTCAGCATAGACCGCCGTCATGGGAGGCAAATTGCAATATGTCTTGTCCTGGAGCCACGAAGTTCTAACAGGACCTAGTGACTGAAAAAAGACAGTGTGTATTGGATCTACGTTGCTTAGTAATGAAAGAACTTAGATATACTTACTATATATATGTGTGTTCGGGAAGTAGCCAAACAGACCGAATCAACAGGGCCTTGTTTTTGTAAGAACAGGTGTTTATTGCTGAGCAATGATTGAAAATGGTATCATTACAAATAACAGATTATAATTAAGTTTTTTAATCGTTGTTAATGGGTATTTAGGTATTATAAGAATATACATGTTAGTGGATAGTGTGACGAAATCCACGGCCGTTGCTTTTCTGGCATAACATCTAATATTTCACAATTCACTGCGCACAACTGATTGACTAAGGCTGCTGGTGCATAAAATCTCAGGTGTTATAATGCTCAAGTCATATGCTCGTGAACGTAATTATTGCCCTAACCCTTGTATAATTTACTTAAATACAAGAAGAGAAGCTGGTGCTGCGATCTTCATAGCAAACCACGTAATCTGTAAAGAGTTACTTAACGACGTTGAAATAAAAGTTCTGAAGTATAGTCAACACTTAAATATATTCGAAATCATTTGAAACCAATACTGAAACAAAATAATTTGATTTTGTGGTACCAAAAATACAACATGGAAGGGTATACGACTATGTGAAATAATGTTCAGCTTTCCGTTGGCTTGTAGAAAGCCTTGGAGCCAGCTAGTGAAATGTGGTAGAAATATTAATTTTGCGAACAGTAGCAGCAACGGGTGCATCTGTACCCATACCCAGACGTCTAACTGGAGCCAATCCCCACCCCCACGCGCAGCACAGCGTCACCGAACAGGCCATCTGGCAAACCACTCATTAGCAGGAATCGTTCGAAGAGCTGCCAACTCAAGAAAAAAATAACTACACCTGATGCAGGCCGCTGAGCGATTGAGATGAACCTAGATCGGATTTTTTAAGTTTTAATAATATTTTCACATGAATGGGGAATATGAATAATCATTTTTATAGTAATGATAATCTATGGGCTATGTTTTTATTTTTGTCCGTGGCTCTACTATGTGAATGTTCTGAACGAAGCTTTACTTGCTTTGAATTTGTGTTATAAATATAACATGTACCGGCTGTTACCTTTTGCTTTTTTTATAATTATTTAATCATTTTAAATAATATATAAATTGAAACTGAAAACAAATCGTTACATAGGCATATTCTAAGAATCTTGTATTTATAAGATGAATTTATGATCGCATAAATGTTGAGAAACACAAAGGTAACAGAAAGTCACTAACATTGAGTTTTATTTCTTTACCTCTTACTTTTCAAAGACATTTTTGGATATATATTGATGAAGTCTATTGACATTTATGTTAGTTTTAGTAATAACTCTATTACCAAATAATACACGTGTACAAGTCAGTCATGTACATAACACGAAAAAGCTGTCTCTGCGGCATCTACAAAAATTGCAGACGTTGGCAAAATTAATTGACTGTATGGCAAGCACGTGTGTTTATCGGCGTGGAGATGGTTCGTGTAGTGAAATGACGACCGAGCTAAAATGTGGTACTTGCATTTAATTAACATGGCATGGCCTACATTCTAAAACTCATAACAATTTAAAAA
>PNEQ01046168.1:0-18314 GCA_003012365.1 Medauroidea extradentata
GAAAGGATGAATTTAAATTAACATGTCCCCAATTACTAGGTTATTGAATTCTGTTGCATCACACCGGACACCTGACAAACTCACCCTGAAAATGGCATATAGCCTGTTAAGAAAGATTTACATAATATAAATTTAAATAAGAAAATAAAAACATTTTTAAAGATATAACCAAGACGGGGAAGTAGCTGAACACTTCACATAGTGTACGAGGTTATCATTAGTCACTAACATCTGCCATTTTACAATGCATCGAGACTGTCTTTAGTCACTTTGGCAGTTGACTTGACGAAGACGATCTTATTCCTTTGCTTAAGCGGGTGCTCGACAACTATGAAATACAGTTCGGAAAAGGTGATCTCAAGCACACACTATGCAACATGAAAACACAGTCTTAAGACAGAGGAATATAAGATTGGCTTGATGGAGACTGTCTTGTTAGCAGTTGCTTGAGATCAGTTTTAAGAAGTGTCTATGGAAGTAAAATTGAACTTAAGACAGCAAATAGGAACATCTTGATAGAGCTAGTGCTTAAGATATAACTATGAATACCGCTGGAACAGGGATGACAACCAAAGTGATGGCAGCGACAAGGCGGCCAACTATCACAAACAATATTGCCACCCCTAGCATCCTAGGAGTGGGGAATTCAAAATATGTGTCCTATCTATATACAATTTACAAGTCGGACACAGCACTATTTGCAACATAGTTGAGGATCCGCGACATTCTTCATTTTTTACTTAACCAAAGCTATTAACTTCCCAGCGACAAACATTTCATGTAAACAAACAGCGTTGAACACCACTTCTAGATATATCCGTTAGATTATATTATGTTTGTAATTATAAATAGCTTTCTTATCCGTTCAAATTTTTTCAAGAAATACCTAGTTTAATATTCTCTATTCGAAATGGCTTAAATACTTGGAAATTTGGTATTCGTTTTTGGAATACAAAAAGTACAGGCTTATTATTCGAAAAATATTCAAATATTCGCACACCCTTAAATATTGCCTTGAACAAAGGTTTTGGAAGTGAGGCACTTCATGGTGCTACTAGTAGTACGTTTCTCTGTGTCTATAGGTAATTACTTTGCATGAGTGGTCAGTTTTGTAAATATTGTGAATTTTTGTAAATTTCAGGTTCAACGTGACATGATTGATGGTCACCGCCCATCTTTGCTGTGTATAGAAGACCCGCTGACTCCGGGAAATGACATAGGGCGCAGTTCGTATGGGGCTCTGCATGTCAAACAGTCCTTTGACTATGCGTACATTGTGTTGACGCAGGCAGTCAATCCTTTGTACAGGTGTTTCAGCGATGTTAATACCAGGTAATTTTTTTGTTATAAATGTTAGTGTTTCTGAATGCAGTTAGTTTTAAGTGTACATTGTGGCAAGATGTATAAAGTTGTGTACGTTGACATTTTTATAGTGATTTTACTGCAGCTTGTTGTGGCGTTCCTCAGTTGCGTGGTTGTCTTTTAGTGCTCCTGGCTGTTGCCGCGACTACTGCAACCTTGTGTATTCAGTGTTGTGCCCCCCCATCCCTTTGCGACCCCTTGTCGCCTCAGGTCACACACCTGAGCTACAGAATGACAATAAGAAACCACAGGTAGCTGTCCGCCCTCTGATTGCTTGACCCAAGGGAATGTCTATGCCATGAATGGTTCAACTTACCTGGTTCCCCTCATCTTGGATATTGTTGAGGAAAGTGAAGTCAAGAGTCGATCTATCTTGGTAGGCTGTATGGTCTAGTCATCCACCACACCTTTTCTTTTCACAATTGGGACCAGACAAGACCAAGCGGCCTGTGTCCACCTAGATAGGCAAGACCAAGCAGACAGTGTCCACTTGCAACCCCTTGGCAAGGCAAAGTAGGCTTGGGGCTGGTGCCCTGTGAACTTCTCGAATACCCAATGGCATCAGTGACCCTATTGGCCCAAATACCCTGCTATAATTATTAGTGATTACTTCTTTGGTCATAATTGTTAACAGTGATCTACAAGTGAGACGAGATCTTATAGATGTTTGTAGGCTTTCGTGGTATGATTTTGGAATTGTGGTTTTCAAAGTCAGCTTTTGCTACCACAGACATTTTCGAATACACATTACTGATTTGCTTCATGAGCAGACACACATGGTGTTTACCCATGTACTACCTGCCTCCATGTAAAATCTGCAACTCACATTTTCAACACTTTCTTACGAAAAATTTTTTTCCCGCTATACAAGTGCAATTAAATGAATTTTTCTTATATAACCTAATTATATAACATTTCATGTTATGTACCTGAATTAATTATGTGAACAAAGTCTTAACAATTAAATTATGCCCCAAAAGTATAAATAGTGCACAGTACTGTTTGGCGTGTTGGAAGTACTGTAGCGATGATGAAACCTCTAGGTTGGGTGGCGCACCCTGAATGGCACACGAATGCTCCGTCCGCAGCGGCAGCAGCATTTACTGCACTCTTGTCTGCAGTTGTCGATATTTAAGAGCATGCTGTACTGTGGCGCCTTCTGGCGGAGCAATGAATCACTACCTCAGTCTTGGTTCTCCGTGCCACCACACACCGCGCTATGAGTGACAAGATGCTTGCTCATCAAACCGGGCGAGTGAGACAAAGCACATAGTTCCATGCTGGCTTGGCACTGCCTGGCGTGTCGCAAACTTGGGCTGGCTGCCGCAGACACAAACTGTACGCACAAGTTTTGCTTTGTTCGATGGTAGTGATGGCGTTGCGTATTTACTGTTTACGAACTACAATCTGATATTAAAGGGTTCCACAGTAATTTTTCTATTGTAAGTTTGTTTAATCCTTCCAGCAGTCTGTAGTGTACAAAAAACCCAACTTTTCAGGCCTTATTTATTTAAAAACCTTGATTTTCGTGTATGACCTGTATTTCAAATTTTCAATTTAGTCTGAGGAAAAGTGTGTAGGTGGTACATGGGTAACTATGGTAATATCAATGATAATACTGTATCATAGTTTGGCCTTGTGGTTTAGAGAGTCTGGTGAATCTAACATGTTATCAGAAATTGAGAGCGACGTATCATCATGATTTATTAAGAACTCATTTTTTGTGAATATTAGGCTTTGTATTGAGAAAAATATATACATATATTGGAATAGGCCTACTGGGGCTACCATGTTGCAATAAAACACACAAGTAACTCTACATCGTGAGTGGTGTGAAATGAGATTCTTTATAAAAAGATGTTGTTTGTTAATAAAATCAAATTACTCTTTATAAGTGCTTATAAAAATATCAGCTAGTTATACTGTTTGTGATTTGGGATAAAGTGAGCATTTCTGAAACCTTAGTTTAATTTTCTTTTCAGATAATTTATGGTGTGCTTACACTTTTTGATACAAACAAAAGAACCTAAATAACAGTTATGGTGTGTAGATTGTACCGAACTAAAAAAGTTAACGACTAAGGTGACAGTAAATATTTTTAAATTATTATTCTAGGCAAGGCACTCGCCAAAAAGTGCTCACTTAATCACGAATGACCTATAAACAAATTTAAGTACAATTTACTATAGTGCCTGGTGGTCCACCAACCGACTTAGGCCTTAATTATTTTCTTCATTATTATTACTGTGTTTATTTTCTTTTGTGCAGTTAATCATCATTTTAGTTTTTTATCATCAGGTATTGACAGAAATTAGGGAGGGTGATGTCTGACAGTTGCCTGTATCGTTTTAAATTATTCTTGGTGTTTTAATTAGTTTGCTTTGATTGAGTTTATTTCACCTTTTAATTTTGCTTGAATATCAGTGTTTGTAACAGTTAATTTATGTTAAAGGTAAATATATTTGAATTTAGGGTGGGAGTATTGTTGACCAGTTTCAATGTAGGTTTACTTTACCAGTTCCTGGAAGAATTAAAATTAGAATGTGACAATGTTTATTGCTTTTACTTTTCTCCGGAGTGCTTGTGTACATATGCAAGTAGAGTATGTGATAGAGACAGTGTGATGTTTTGCGCAGGCCGGCGTGGGCCAATCAAAAGACATGCCGAATAACTCCTAAACTGTGACATTAGACTATAGTCGAATATACAAAATATATCTTAACTGCGACATTCGACTTTAGTCGAACACCAAATGAAATTACTCTGTAAACATTATGTATGTGGTTTTCTCGCTTAATATTAACCAAAAATAAATTATTTACTGTACATAAAAAACAGATTTTTTTAAATTTTATCACATTTTAGTTTGTGCTGGTGCATTCTGTTCTGTGCACTTACTTGGTGTGTTCGGCTACGGTTAGCTGCAATTGGGTTTTGCTTGGGTCGTAGAACGCGGACATGTTAAGCATGGGGCCAATGGAGGACGAAGTTTTGACTCCGTACTTAGTGCACATAAAGTAGCTGACTTAACGTCTAACTCAAATTTAGGGTGGCTTATTTTCATTTCATTTATTGGTTTATTTTATCGTGCAGTCTAAGGATGAGGATTTTGGTTTTCTGAACAATGTAACTCAGCCAACACCATCATCACACACATAATTTATTTTTGGCGAGTACCACGCTTCAATTTCTCGTGGAAACTTGTGCTTTTCTATTTTTGATTTGATGATGTAAACAAAGTCCGATAAATTCCAAAATTATGTGATGTAAACTTTTGGGTCTTTGTTTATAAAATCAACATGTGAAGAAAAAAATTGAGTTTATATCATGCATGATCTGAAATAAGCAACTATTTAAACAATGCAACCTTCAATATGAAGTATACCGTACAGTAGTTAACAGGCAGTTTTAACTGGGGCTTGAGCATGTTGCAAGTGTCTCACTACAAAATGGTGAACTAACTTCAATTTCTTAGATAGTTAAGTGGGTAGCAACTTGTTTTAGGATAAAATGTATCAGAACAATTTTAAAGGTACAGTAATTTATTTCAGCATTTTTGTCCAAAATATTTTGGGATTCAGTGAATGGTCCACGAATTATGTGTAGAAAACCACTTTTGTGTAAAATTTTTTCATTCTGGCGGTGCTTGCCAAAGTCGGATCGTTGGGAACTTTTAGTATGTTGAAATAGATGTTTGAGATAAAAGTCTCAACAGAAATTCAGCTGTATTGGAATTAGTTCTATACTTTATGCTAATTTTACTGTACTAATAAGTAAAAACAGCAGAAATGAAAACTTTTTTGAACCAATCAGAGAGCTATAATTAATTTGCATGGAAAAGAACCTACATTAATTTTGGACATATTTGTGCTAAGTTTTTGTGATGAGTCTTTATATGCATGACGTGAAGATGTTTTTGTGGTTATTTACACATTTTTTCAGTGTCCTGGGAAGAGTTATTCGTGTGACAGATGAAGTTATCTCTTATCGGGCGTGGATCAAGACTGAGTTCCCTTTGTCAAATACCCAGCAGAATCAGTCATATGCAGCTGTTTTGACTTGCAACAGAAAACCTGAGGATGACTCCCTCAGTTCTTCAAGTGGCAGCAGTGAACCCTCAACACTCGATTCTGCCAGCTCCAACTGCAGTGATACTGTGAGTAGTATTTTGTGATAGTTTCTGTCCTTTGAACAGTAATTTTTTCTACAGTGGAAATTTTTCAGTTGTAGTATAAGGTTCGGGGTAAGATAAAACAAAATTTAGGAAAGCTCAAATAGGTAATAAAATACTGTATGTTATTAATAATAAGAGTTGTGAAACTATACTCTGGTAATGGTAATGTATAATGGTTTGAATTGAGAGGGTTGAGATGGAATTTGTAGGATATGTGTGAGGGACTGCTTCTTTCAACTATACACCAGTGTGATATTAAGAGTCAGTATTTTGGTATGGGGACAGCAAACTTAAACAATAAGGGCAAAGTGTTCAAATGTTATGCTCGTGTACTCTTATACAACATCTTTACAATTCAAAACTTAACCTGGGAATTGACAATTTTTGTGCCTCAAATGGTTGGTTCAACTACCTTAAACAAATAAATACCTTATTTACTTGGCCGCACCCCATCTTATTCAAGAGGTACACAAAACAGTAAAACTCTATTAGGTTTCTTTTCATGGGCCCAGGTTTTGTGATCGCTGTAGACGAGAAAACGTCTTAGCAAGAATGTTAAAAATGTGGAATCTAGAAAATAATTTAGTGCCAGATATTCCCTTCAAAATGCGACAGTTGCAAACGTCCGTTGATTAGAAGCGTGGCGCTCCAGCATGTGCTCCTAGTTGTTCAGTATTTCGTGCCTACAAGACATGGCGGCTGAACCGAGCATCTAGGTACCAGTTTGCATAGCGTGAGCACCTAGATCCTCCTTATTTTATTTCTTCGAGACATGGAGGCTAAACTGAGCATCTAGGTACCAGTCTTCACGGTGCGTGCACCTAAACCCTCCATAATTCTTGCCTACAAGAGTGGCGGCTGAATTGAGCATTTAGATACCAATCTTCACGGCGCATGGGCCTAGATCCTCCAGATGACCTATCGCCAGACACTATGAGTCATGTTCGCTGGTTGATGATACGCTGTTGATAACATAGCAGTGTCTGGAGAGTTGTGATGTTTTAAACATGAATCTCATACTTTATGAACTACTTACTCGAGAAATAATAACCTACATGTAATACACCCTAAAATGTAAATCTCTTACTTGGGATTTTTGAAAAGCGTTTCACTTAATTACGCACATAAATGGACTAACAAGATTTTTTGTCTTTTATTTTTTCCATGTTCACTATGCACCTCAGAAATCTTTTTCTTTATTTTTGAAGAAATGATCTTGCTATGGACGAGTAAATATGATAAAATGGTGTACATTTAAGTTATATTTTATGCCAAAAGATTTTAAGGGGTGTTAAAAAAACTTACCTTGTAATCGTAGCACCCCATTTTTTGGGCCAAGAACTTAGTCAAAAATATGTGGCGGTAATGCGAGTAAATTCAGTAACCTTGTTTATTGGTCAATGCAGTTCTTATGCATTCAACAATTACCACTTAATTTTTTGTACCTAAGTTAATTTGAATTTTTTAAAGAATATTGTATAATTATAGGGTGTGGCTTTACATGTTAAGGAGTTTATATTTATAAAAATTTTTGTTTGTATTTTTAATGGCAATATTAGTGTTAAATTATTACAGAGTCATTCAAAACATTTTCCCATATGTACCACACGCAAAATGTTAGAACGAGGTTGAATACGTGGGGTCAACATTCTTTGTGAAGGATAATGGAAAGCTGGTGCACCGGTACAAGTACCTCAATCTGTGTGGTGATCATGTTGAAAAGTAGCTGAAAGAAGTGCAGTTCTTTTGACAGCACTAGCAGTTTGTAAATTATTTCCGGTTTTATTTGCAGATCATCGGAGGTTGCCAAAGAAATAACCCTCGTATTTGGGTATACAAAGAAAAGAAAAAGTAGGAAATGTCAGTTAGGCTACTAATTACTGAAACATGTAGACAGATGTACAAGTACTTACAGAAACAGTACTTGCAGGTTGGAGAACACAAAATACAGGTGGACAACACATTACTGTGCGGTTGCGATGTTTCTCTGGCCAGCCGCTTCTTCGGGCGGCGAGTGATTGCACACTACTGTATGGCAGATGGTAAGCAATGGTTGGTAAATTGCACAACTAGCAGCAGAGGGACGAACTAGGTTGTGGCGGAAAATTTGCAAGTTATCGGATGTTGAGGTTTGGTGGTTGCCTGGATTTTGTGATATACAGTATTCGCACTGATGGGCTATTTCCCAGCGCCTCAGTTCTGCACTGTTGTATTAAGGTGATAAGGCTCTCACCACTGTGGTGTTTTAACAGGCATCAAAAGAAGGGTTTGTGGGAGGCTACGTGTGCAGCATCTGGTTTATCTTGAAGATTTAGACTGCTATTGCTTGTTTGGCATCTGCCCTGTGGCCTTTCATCCTCTGTCATAGTGTGTTTGTGGTGAGGCCATTGTATTCAGCTTCGCACTTTGTGCACTGTAGTTGGTATATGATTTTTTTCGTCCTGAAGCTCTAATTGCCTTGAATTGGGTATGTGTGATTGGTGAGTTTGCTATGGAAGGATGTGGAATGTTGATGTATTGCACAAGTGCTGTAACGAGGGTAGTTGCAGGGATGGGAACCTCTTGGGTGTAGTGATTGTTTTGGGTAAAGGGCTGGGTGGTAGTATGGGGCGCACCAGCTTGTTGCGGAGGTTTGGAGATCATCTGAAAACCAGTCTTTGTGGTTTGGAGAACAGGTTGTGTGTAAGCAGTGAAGAGGAAAGTATTTTGTGACCACAGTTGAGAATGGTCTTGAATTTGTTGCTGCCTTAATGGTAAGGTACTACCAGAGGGATATCAGTGTTACTGTCTCGGGTCTGTGGTCTCTTGTTAAAGATGGCTAGCTGAATCTGTCTGTCAACAAAGGGTTTGTGATATCCTTTGTAAGTAAATATTCTGGCTATTTAGTTACACTGTTTATTCATATCGTCTTCAGTTGAACATGTGTGTTTGACTCTGGTTGCTTGGCTTAATGGAAGTGATTTTTGCAGTACAAGGGGTGGTAGTTGTATAAATGATGGTATTGAAGATGGTTGGTAGGTTTGGTGTGCACAGTAGTTTCAATTTTGCCATTTTGTAGTTAGCTTAACACCCAGAAAGATTGCCTGTGTGCTTGAATACAGTAGTTCCAGGTAAATTTCAGGGCACTATGGGAGTTCAGGTTGTTGAAAAAATCAATGAGACGTTCCTCTGTGGAAGTCTAGACCATGAATATATCACCAGTGAACCGGGTCCAGAAGTATGGTCGTATTTTATGTGGTTTAGGAAATTTTGTTCTAACTTGTCCATGAGTAGGTTAGCATAATGGGGGGGGGGGGCATATGGATGCGTATGTTTGTACCTTTAATCTGCAGGAAGTGTTGGTCTTGAAAACCACCAAGTAGGCATCTTGTGGGATGGCGTCTTATGTTCCTCACCCGTTCCAGAAAGTGACCTGTGTCCTTAATGTACGATGGGAGCTGTCAAACCCAGGGTTGGAGACAGGCTTCTACAAGTGCTGAGATGGTCTCTGTAGAGCTTCCACTTCCTGATGCAATAGGGCATCTTGGAGGATGACTGTTACTGTTTGTGGATCTTCGGCAGCAGGTAGGAGGACAGCGGTGGCTGGTGTTTCTGGAGTCAGCAGTTTGATGGATTTGGATGAGAGGCCTTGAAGTGGGTCTTCAGTGGTTAGAAATTGGTTTATCTGTTTGCAGAATTTGGAGGTAGGGTCTTATTGGAGAAGTCAATATGTTGAAGGGTCATTTAGCTGTTTCTTGGCTTTTGTGCTGTAGTCCATCTTGTTGAAGATGACTGTTGTGGTTCCTTTATCTGCTGGTAAAATCATGATGTTCTGGTTGGTCTTAAGACTGTTGGTAGTTCTTCTTTCTGATAGAGTGATGTTGGTATGGTTGAGAAGTGAATTAGCAAGGGAAGGGCCTGCTACATTTGCCAGTATGTAGGAAAAGAATTGTTCCAAAGATTGAGAGGGTGGAGGGGGGGGGGTCCCAAGTGGAGGTAGAAACTTAACAAGGGTCGGTCTATGGCTTTGTCATCATTCTGAGTAGTGGTGGTATTGGCGAAGAAATATTTGAGCTGGAGGTTGCGTGTGTAACTAAGTACAACCGTGCAAAAATGTGTTGTCCATCAGTGTTTTGTGTTCTCCAACCTTCAAGTACTGTTTCTGTAAGCTATTGTACATCTTTGTGTATGTGTTTTAGTAATTCGTATTAGGGCATGTTATGGTGTCAACTATGCAGAGCAGTATTCACTTTTGGAATCTCGGAATTGGAGTGACACCAACATAGCACCTTGCATAAGCCGATGGACTGGCGCAATTGTTATTTGTACTGCAATAAGTATGAGATTTTTCAGCTGTAACGTTATAATTTTATTTGTGGAATATCTGCATCGAAGTCCATTGTAAAACCCTATACAGTAGAATCCAGTTGTAACATTTTTCACGGGATCTGTGAAATAGTGTTTTGTGCAGGAAATGTTGTAAGCAGGAATCATAATCAATAATTTTACTTTAAGAAATGGATATTACACTATAATAACTTCTGATCTTGTAGTTTATGTACAGTAAACCAGCTTATATGTAGGAAAATGTTATAAACAGGAATCAATTTTTTTACTCCAGTAAATGGATATTACATGAGAGTAATGTCTGATTTTACAGCTTATGTACATTAGATCATTTTATAATTAGATGAAATGGGACCCAGTTAATGTGCTATCAGAAACACAATTCATACATACTTTGAGAGTATAATAGAGACTTTTTCTTTGTCTTCGGTAGTTTCATGATCATCTTTGCAATAACAGTCATTAATATCACTGTATTGTAGACACAGTCCACAGCTTAGTACAGTAGAATCCCATAATACTAGTGAACATGGTAATAGCGAGGTCTTTTCTCGGAACCAACAAACAATAGCAAAAATTTTCCATGAAAAATTGTAATTTTATCAGTAGAAACAACTTCGGTGACATCATGTGAAGTAGGTATTCAGCGAGTTTTGTGATCGTGTGAAGGGCGCTTTTGTTATCTGCGGTAGCCACACCTCCCCCATCACCCTTGTCCTCTTTCCTTGTACCGTTAATCCTTCGGCCACTGTGACGGTTCCGACACATTCTTCCGTTTTGAAAACTCAACCCTTTACCTAAACCAAGCAAGTGCGTTTCCCTCAAAATCAAATAGCGCTCTTTTAAATGTGATCATTTGCTGTCATGCTTTGACTTATTGGTAATGCTTCTGGATTCCAATTTTTACTTACGATTTTCTGGATTACTGCTTCGGATTACAATGATTATTAACGACCTATGTAGCATTTCAAACACTGATAGCTTTGTTACGCAATATTCCTGGATGTATGCCAGCAAATCTTTTTTCAATTTCAGTAAAAGTTTTCCCCTTTAGGCACCTTGAAAATTGAAACCTCTGCTAGAATAATTAGTGTTAACTCATTCTTTTGTTTTCGCCAACACTACTATTTTTTCATTGACTTCAAATCCTAGAGCCGCCACTCTTTGTTCTGCGAATACGATCACACATCTTTTTTGTAGGGGTGTGCAAATTTTCTAACTTTGAATATTTTCGGATGATATAATTTTGTTATTCATATTTTTAAAATGAAGACCAGTTCCATCAATTTTGATGAATGGTATTGGAGCTATTCCAAATAGTTAATTTTAAACAATTTTGTATATAAATCTGTGCCTGATAACATGGCTATATAGTATAACAAAAATTTAGGATGACTTGCAGTGCCTGAGAATAAACTTGTAAAATCACTACCTTGTAAAATCTAGTACTTGTTAAGTATGTACAAAAGACAGAAGCACAAATACTTACGTTTTAGTACTTGACAGATACACACACACAAATAGGACGACACACAATCGCGGAAGCGCGTATCGCGACGTTTCACTGCTTAGAGGAGCTTCCACGGGTGAAGAGACATGGCTGACTGCGATGTGGCTGCTGATGCACCTAGCGGCCAGTGGTTGAACTGATGTGAGGCGAGAGATTCAAAAGCTTCAAGTAGAAGAGGATAATGAGGATATACGAGTACAGTGGTTGTGGGAAGCTGAATGACTGGGGATGTTATCTTATTTTGAGACCTGGTGGTTGCCTGGATTTAGTAATATATTGATGAGCTAGTTCCCATCGTCTGAGTTCAGAGCTATTGTTTGTAGGTGGCATTGCCCTCACCACTCTAATGCTGTAGCAAGAGTCAAAGTCTTTGTTATGATGGGCTGCATGGACAGCAACTGGTTTATCCTGTGGTTTGGTGTTTTTACCTGCTATGGCTTCTCTGGTGTCTGCTCTGTGGCCATTCATTCTATCTCTCTGTCAGAGTGTTGGTGGTGAGGCCAATATATTCAGCATCACAGTGTGAACACTGTAACTGGTAGATCAAGTTCTTGGTAGCACAATTGTAACTGCCTTGGATGGGGTAAATATGGTTGGTTTGCCTGCTTTTGAATGATGTAGAGGGCTGGTGAATGGCACAGGTACCACAACGTGATCTATTGTCGGTATGAGAACCTTTGAGATTGGTAATAGTGTTGGTAGCTGTAGAAGGTGGGAGTTTGGGACGTACTACTAGTTTGTTGCGGAGGTTAGGTGGTCGTCTGAAAACTAGCCTGGGTGGTTTTGAAAGAAGGTTTTGGGTTTGTGGTGAGGAGGACAAGATTATGTAGCCTGAGTTGAGAATGGGTCGGAGTTTGCCTAGGCCTTCATGATATGGTACCCACCAGGGGGATTTCTGTATTTTTAGCTTTGATAGTGTTGCTGTTATTGGAGGTGGCTCTTTGGATTTGTTTTCGGACTAGGGGTTCAGGGTAACCTCTGTCTGTGAAAGCTTTGGCTATTTGTTGGCACTGTTTGTTAAGGTCACTGCTAGTTGAACATATGTGATTGGCTCTGGTGGCAAGGCTGTAAGGTAGTGATTTTTTGGCATGGTATGGGTGACAGCTGTTGAAATGAAGGTATTGGAGGTCGTTTGTTGGTTTTGTGTGTACTGAGGTGTGAATGATGCCATTGTGTAGTGCCAACTCGACATCTAGGAAAACTGCATGTGTCTTGGAAAATGACCAGGTGAAGTTAAGTGGACTGTAGGTATTCAAGCTGTTTAGTAAGTTTGTTAGCTGATCTTCTGTTGAGGTCCATATCATGAAGATGTCATCAATATATCTCATCCAGCTGTACAGTTGGTTGGGCTGGTGACTGAGGAAGTTGTCTTCTAGTCTGCCCATGTTGAATGTGGGTTAGGCTTCATGGTGCTATAGATTGACCTCGTAAAATTTATTACTCATGCAATAGGTGGTCTACTGTATCTGCATACTTATAAGCATAGAGGGATTGTAATAGCCAAAATTTATTTCTGCACATGAAAATTGTTTCCATAGTAGTATTTTGTAAGTGTAGTTGCTAATCATGGCAACCGAAACTGTGTGTTAGGGAAGGATGCTTATTGTAATTGCCTATAAACTGAATTTTTCTCTTAATCTACACACGTTTAATAATTATGCACATAAAATAAATTCTTGCATTAATTTTTGCAGACTTCTTAGCATTTATATTTGGTTTATTATTTTTACGTTGCACATTAGCACTTAACATAATTTCATCGACAACTCTGGTCTGTCTATGTTTGACCCTAACCATGATTTAAAAAAATACAATTTGCGTGAAACTTAGGCTAGTTTCCATTATTCCATTACAATACTCATAAAATATGCAACACAAGCCATTGATTCCATTGTACTGCAAGCACAAATGATGCTGTTCAATGGCTGATCTGGCACATGAAAAGCAGTCCAGTATTTGTTCATGTGTGACGTTGCATTAACGGTAAACCTTTTTTGAATGTGTGCCAATATGTAGATAGTGTGATAAACATTTCGAGTATAAACAAGTTACTCATTTTACAAAATATTTCATAAATTTGCAGGTACTAGATACGGAGTGTGTTTTGCGAGGAAATGCACATTACTGATTAATTTTTGACGTGAGGGGTTTCATTACATTATGTAAATACTATGTCAAATGTGGGGGTAACAGACATAATGGGCGTGTTTACACATATTTTCGTCAGTATTATTGGAACATAGTAGTATATTCATTGTGTAAGTTGTGGTTGTGAGGGTTTGTAAAGCATCTGAAAGGAGATAAAAGTCTGTTTATATTTATTTTATTATGTATTATGTTTTACATATGCATATACAGTAGTTAGTTTACATTGATGTATCTGTGATATTTTTCTTTGAAAATATGTTTTACAACTCTGTTTGCAGGATTCTGAGAGCAGTCGTGGTTCGAACACGGGTGTAGCACCAGCAACAAACACTGTTGTACTGATGCAAAATATTACCCCACAGATGATGGCACAACGAGGTCCAGTGTCACATCGAGGGTACTCGAAGCAGCGTCGGTTCACATACACACAAGGTTAGTGTATACCAACTTGTAACATACAGTTGAGCCCCACAACTACAACATTGGCTACTATGACAACAACACAACTATGACAATATTCTCAATCTGCGTCAAACAAAAAAATACAATTTTAATAATTTTCAAGGAATCAAATGGAAAAATGTAACATATCACTAGCAGGAAAGTTTATTTAAAAGTACTGTATGTTCATTAGAATTAAGCAATAATATAAATGGTTACAATAAATCATTAAGCTGCAGCTGTAAAAAAAAAAAAAGATAAAAATGTTCCATAAATGACTGCTAAAATACAATTGCAGAGTGCCTGGTGAGTTAGGCTGTGCGCGCAACGTCAGAGCGAGGCTGGTCTGTGAAGCAAGGCAAGCCATGTGATGGCTCAATCTCTTTCCCATCTTATCTCCCTTTTGCTCACACACACACTACTTGTGCTTATCTCTGCTTAGCTTACTGCTGCTTTAATTTTACTACCCATACCTTCAGCTTTTTGAGATAACGTATTTTCTTGTGTATACAGTTGAACCCCGATTCTACGAACACTCACGGTTCCCCAAAATTTGTCAGTACGACCAAGTTGTCCGTACAGACCGATAAGACCAAATTTCGGCCTGACAGCACCTCCCCCCTCCCGGGTGTAAGCGAGACTCAATGAGAGCTTCTAAACGTAAATGATTAACAAGGCATGTTGGTTTTTCTTTACAGGGCAGAAGTTGTATTCACATCTTTTTTATATATTATGTTAGCGTTTATATAGTGCGATAATATATTCTGACTTAAATTATAATAATTTCTTCAGAAAAGACTACAAAGTCAGTTAAAATGAACGAAAATATGTAGCGCAACGTCTCTTAACAATACGATACAACATACATCTAGACGTTTCTTCTGAGAAAATGAAATACAGTAAAACCTCTTTATAACGACCACCTGTCTATAACAACCCGTTTTTGGGAAATCGTGACTTTTAAATTTTTTTTTTATTTCAAATTTCAAGGAAATCTGCAAATAAAAATTTTTTTTGTGCGCCGTGTTGCGTTTCTAGTGGCGAGAACTGTACTCCACTCCACACGGCAAGCCTGCCGTAACGGTATTCTTTATCTTCCTTTCCCCTCACGTGAATACCTGGCGTGCTCGGCATTCTCCATCTTTCTTCACGTGCTAGTGTTCTCTCGCTTGGTGACGCTACATGCTCTCTGTTTGCTCTATTATAACGACTTAACTGTGCTACTTTTGGATTTCTCTTGGTTTTTTACGATTTATGACGACTTATTACTCTTTGATTTTCACAGTTTCAATTTGGTAATTTATTTGGTTTGAGTTTGTGAACGATTATTGATGACCCAAGCAGTTCTTTTGGCTTTCAATTTGGTTACGATTATTAGGCTTGATTCTGTAAACGAATATTGACGACCTACGCAGTTTTTTTGGCTTTAGATTTGGTTATGATTATTAGCCTTGATTCTGTAAACAATTGTTGACGACCCGTACATTTTTTAAACTTCTTATGGACTTTCGATATTTCCATAATGATGAAGACGTCAAGGGAGAAAGTGAAATTGCCGATGTCCCCATGACGAGAGACATCCGCAAAGCTGGGGATGTCTATGCATCGATGCTGCGGCGACATGGTGCAAGTGATGAGATGATATCAAACTTTTTGCGCATAAAGGAGTTCGTTGAAAAGGCTGCTATCAAAATGAAGCAGGCCTCTATCAAGGACTTTTTTAAAAAATAGGAAACAGTTGTTCGGCCCTTTAATGCGTCAGATTTTCTTTTATTGTGTGTTTGTTTAGTGTCCCATCAATGCAGTGAGAATAGTAAACAAATGATCTGCCTAATTGATCACGTTTGTTGGATATTATAAGTTTTTTACTAGTGTACTTGTAGTTTTTTCATGACTTTTTTTCGTTGTGTACTCTTTAATAAATTTAAACGTTTGTTTGTACAACCGCTACGACTATGCTGTTAACTAATTAATAGTACACTTTTAGTAGTGTGGGGGGCCATGTCGGTACGTTTTCTTTGTCCTGAACAAAATGTTTTACACATTGACATGTAACTTTAATATTTTAACTGAGCGATAACGTTACGTCACAAAGCTCACCCGCAATAATCTTTCAGTCGGTCTCAACTCAAGGCAGAGCAGGCTGACGCGCTGAAGAGGACAGCTGCTGTGGCTGTGGTATTAATCGGTGCATGAGCTGCGAGCGCAGCCATCTCCGGCACTCACTTTCCCTCTTCCCACATCATGGTCTATCCTCCCGGCCGGCCGAGCGGCTGGCTGATAAGCAAGCGGCGGCATGGCACGTAACCTCACAGCGCGTGACTTTCTAAGCGTTCACGGTGTAAAAGAAAAGCCCAGAGAGTAGAATACACTATTGCCTTTTCTCTAAAAGACGCCTGGTCATGAATTTTGTTTATACTGTAGCTAAGTTTAAATGTAAGATTTATTATTGCATAAGATGACTGAACATGGACTTAATGCGAAAACGGTCTATTTTGACATATAGAGGTTCCAAATGGGTCCGAAATCTTATAACGACCACCTCTCTACAACGACCCTAATCTCGGGAACCGTGAGGGGTCGTTATAAAGAGACTTTACTGTATTTTACCTTACTTCCTACGATAAAACATAGATTAGTGAAATTTTCTAATTCTATTATGAGCAAAATAATGTCTGAAAAACACGAACAAGTAAAATTAACGGTAAATTACTATAAAAATGTACGGCCTCAGTGTAGCATGTAGGCCTAACTTCAAAATTGTGACGTACGTAAACGGCTCGTGAATATATTTGGCATGTTACGAAATTATGTGTAAACAATATATTTTGATGTGTACACTTTCCAACTTTGAAATTTTAATCTAAGTCGCAGACCGTGAAGAAAAGCCATAGTCGAAATCGTACACGTAGCAAGTAATTCCTCAGGATGAATGGTGCTGTTGTGTCTGGTGTGGGTGGAGAAGAGGAGGAAAATGGCGGAGTGAGTTTCAATTTTTTTTTTTTTTTTTTTTTTTTTTGTTGTTGTTGTTTGTGACGCCCACCCAGTGCCGGCATTGGCTGGCAACGGCAGCGATGGGTGCATGAGCAATGATGAGCAGCTGTGGTGGCACCGACCCTCTTCTTTTTCCACACTGCCTCTGTCTGATGTGACGATACTAGCCCCACTAGTTGCTTACACTGTCCCACAATGAAAATTGTTAATTTGGTCAGTCCTCATATAATGCTCCGGTCTCAGCAGTGAGTTACTCTTACCTCAGGGTTCGTGTTATTGAGGGATGGACGCATGCATAACAGCATTCAAAAACACGTGGTCAGATTAACAGCCCATATTTATTACCTTCTCATAACAAACTCACGCAACCGCGCTTACATCGGCACGTACAAACTCCTTGTACAAAATAAACTTTGACAGAAAGAGAACTGAACTAAAATGAAACCCAACTCAAAAGAAAAATAGCACGTGCTAAACTCAAATTATAAACCGATAGTGGGCCGGCCACGCGGTTAATACGGCTGCAAATTCACATTAAGTAATGAAATAGGTTGAAGCTAATTATTAATGCAGTTCTAAAAAGTCTTTCCATTGCCTTCCATCGCGGCCCCATCTCTTCCACTCGCGCCCCTCGGCTTACCACGTGCAAACCTCGCGCAACACGGAACACGTCCGGCCTCCTCGACGGTCAAGAACAAAGTAATCAGCAACGGCAACCACAATGGCGTCCCAAGGCACCATGGCGGCCTACCTTCCGGTTAGAATGTTCCATGACCTTCTAGCAAGATTAAATAACCGGTCTGGATACAAATTAACCAAATTAATATCACCGAAAAATCGGTAAAATTATGCTTACTTTAAAGACGTATTTCAATATTTTAGTAAATTATTATTACAATAAAAATTATATTAAATATAATCTTGGCATCGGACATTGCCGGCCGTACACCTTGCGGTACCCTCTGTAAACCCCTATCGGTATCGCTCCCGCGGCACCATGGACGGGCTGGCTGAACTCATATGCAGATTTTCAAAATAAATACCAAAACTTTCAAACTGCAATAACTTTTAAACGATCAATTTCTTGTAAAATGTCCAAGAGTCCATAGTTGCTAGAAATTTCATGCTGTTTTAGAAAAGTCCACACAAGACATATTTATTTTAAATTCACGTGTCATCAGAACATTGAGAACTTAGAACAAAACTTGAGAACACATTATTTAACATTAAAATACTCCAATGAGAAACTTATCACTAAGAATTGCATCCAGACGCGGTTTTCTGTTACTGTACTGTTTCGCCAGGCCCAATAGCGGTTTTACATTTAGAGTGGGTTTTCTATGAGATTTCTTGTTCAGT
>PNEQ01046169.1:0-10000 GCA_003012365.1 Medauroidea extradentata
TCGTAGGCGAGCACTAAGAAGGGATTTTTCGAAATTCGACCTCTAAGGGGGTGAAAAGGGGTGAAATGTGTTTCCGAAGAAACGTCGATAGAGCTCGAACCCGACGGCCTATCATCGTGATTTTTACTTTAATAGGACACTTGTAAAAATGCATATTAGCCAATTTAAGGATTTTTCGAAGTTCAACTTTTAAGGGGCTAAAAAGACGTTAAATGTGTTTCCAATCAACTATCGATATCTATCGAACCCTTCGGGATAGAGAGTTGATATTCACTTCAAAATATTGCTTACGTAAATACCCAAAAAGTAGTTTTAGTTTTTTTTTGAAATTCGACCCCCAGGCAGTAAAAAGGGGCAAAATGTGTTTTTAATGAATCGTCTTTATCTTTGAAACACAATTAGCTATCGTCGTGATTTTAACTTTAATTGGTTACTTTTACTAATGTCTATGGCAGAACTCAAAATCGTTTCGAAATTCTTTATTTAAAGGGGTTAAAATCGTGAAATGTTTTTTCGATTATCATTCCATATCTATCGAATCAATCGAGATATCAAAGTACCATTTGCTTTAAATTGGTGCTTTTGTAAAAATCCCAAGTACCATTTAAAATAAATTTTCCAAATTCGACCCTAAACTGGTTAAAAATGGGGTAATATGAGATTTCGACTCACATTCGATATATATCGATCCCATAGTTTTTTATATAGATACGTGATTTTTGTTTAGGATTGATGCTTACTCAAATACCTAAAAAGTAATTTCAGGAATTTTCGAAATTCGCCACCGAAGGACGTGAAAAGGGATGAAAAGTGGTGAAAAGCGTTTTCAATTAATCGTCTATATATCTTGAACCCAGCGGGCTAATGTTGTGTTTTTTACGTCCACGAGATAACAATAAAGTATTCTAAAACGTGATTCAAGGGTTTTTCGAAATTTATTCTCTTAAGTGGTGAAAAGACCTTGAACTTGTTTTAGATAATTCCTCGATATCTATCGAACCCGTCGAGATACACAATTAATTTTTGCTTCAGGATGATGATTAGAGAAATTACCGCAAAACAGTTTTCAGATTTTTCGAAATTCGATTTCTCAATACTGTTCAGGGGTGATACATGTTTTTTTAGTGAATGATCGATTTTAATTCAACTGAACGGGCTAGCGATGTGATTTACACTTCAGTCTAAGATGTAAATTTAAAATATTTCGAAATTCGACACCCAAAAGGGTGAAAAAACACAAAATTTGTTTTCCATCAACCCACGATATCTATCTAACCAGTAGCGATATTGAGGTGGTGTTCGCGTCAGAGAGATGCTTACGTAAATATTTTTAAAAAATATGTATATATTTTTTTTATTTGTAAGAAACGTAATTATTAAGAATAAAACTTAGTTGGTCAATAATCTAGGCAGACGATCCGAAAAGCGGGAACGAGCAGCGAGAAACAACTTATACAGGAGTTTCACTACAACAGTAACCTATCGAGACGTAGTGTTGTACAACCTCTATGAGCCCAGGACACAGATATATATATTTTTTTCAATAAATTTTATTTTCATGAATTATTTCGACGTTACGTGACGCAGTTGTTTGTTACTCAGGTCTAAATTCTGGGAGGTTCTGGGCCCGAATTCCGTTAAAAACTTTGTGCGAACGTTCAATTCTGACACACAAAAACTACAAGGCAGATCGAATTAGTGCAATTTACATGTAGTCTTTAAAAGGGGTAAATTTGCAGTTCGCTTTCCACTTAGGTTCCTCTACAATATCAGCTGATATATCGTCGGAATACTGCCAAAAGTGATTAAGTCATAAATGCTATTTCGTTTAAAAACAGTATTAAATTGTAGATATTAACAAAAATGTGGTATGTTACTATACTGTGACACAACAGTACGAAACGACGAATAGACTTTAAACTTGGGCAATTGTTCGTGAACAACATATACATATTCCTAGCATATTTATAATTTTATCTCATTTCGACACTGTCACTTTTGGCAGTAAACCGACGATATATCATCTCACTAATCTCAGGTTTGGAGCACCAAATACGTTTCCGCGAAACCTTTACTCTCTGAAACTTTGTAATGTCAATAAAGTTAAAGTGAATATTTTGACAATATATAATTGAGGGCACCGTCACCAATGGTTGTGCACAGGATAAACAGATGTTTCTCATTCGATTAACCACTTACCTTAGACGTCTGTAACTACCCTAGAACGTCAAATTGGCAGTTTTATAAATAAGGCCCAGGCGAAGTCGCTGTTAGTGGCAGGGACAAACTTAAGACTGCTTTTCGCGTGGACATATCTACTTATCCTTCTGCAGAGTTAGTTCAACTAGCCGCTTGGACATTCTAACACTTGATGACTGATGTACCAATCTTGTGTACAAAGAGGTTTTTCAATTAAAGTAAATATTATCAGTTACGAATAATACTCGCGAGCAAAGCCGCGGGGGACTGCTAGTAATTCATGAAAATAAAATTGTATTAAAAAAAATAAAATATCTGTGTCCTGGGCTTATAGAGGTTGTACAACACCACGTCTCGATAGGTTACTGTAGAGTGAAACTCCTGTATAGGTTGTTTCTCGCTGCTCGTTCCTGCTTTTCGGATCGTCTGCCTTCAATATTGACCAACTTAGTTTTATTCTTAATAATCACGATTCTTATAAAGAAAAAAATTACATATATATTTTTAAAAATATTTTCGTAAGCATCACTCTAACGCGAACAAAGCCTCAGTATCGTTACTGGTTAGATAGATATCGTGGGTTGATGGAAAACAAATTTTGTGCTTTTTGACCCTTTTGGGTGTCGAATTTCGAAATATTTTAAATTCACATCTTAGACATTTGTATAAGTATCCAACTGAAGTGTAAATGACATCGCTAGCCCGTTCGGTCGAATAAAAAAAAAAAAAAAAACATATCACCCCTGCACAGTATTGAGAAATCGGATTTCGAAAAATCTGAAAATAGTTTTGCGATAATTTCTGTAATCATCATCCTGAAGCAAAAATTAATTATATATCTCGACGGGTTCGATAGATATCTAGGATTTATCTAAAACGTATTCGAGGTATTTTCAGCACCTAAGAGAGTAAATTTCGAAAAACTCTTGAATCATGTTTTAGAATATTTTATTGGTGTCTTGTGGACGTGAAAAACACAACATTAGCCCGCTGGGTTCAAGATATATAGACGATTAATTGAAAACGCTTTTCACCACTTTTCATCCCTTTTCACGTCTTTAGGTGGCGAATTTCGAAAATTCCTGAAATTACTTTTTAGGTATTTGTTTAAGCATCAATCCTAAACAAAAATCTCGTCGCTATATAAAAAGCTATGGGATAGATATATATAGAATGTGAGTCGAAATCGCATATTACCCCTTTTTAACCAGTTTAGGGCCGAATTCGGAAAACATATTTTAAATGGTACTTGAGATATTTACAAAAGCACCAATTTAAAGCAAATAGCACTTCGATATCTCGATTGATTCGATAGATATGGAAGGATAATCGAAAACACATTTCACGTATTTTCACCCTTTCAAATAAAGAATTTCGAAACGTCTTTGAGTCCTGTCATATACATTTGTAAAAGTAACCAATTAAAGTTAAAATCACGACGATAGCCAATTGTTTCAAAGATGATAACTAACATGACAAAACAACATACCACTTTACATATTCGTGTGAAGTAGCGACTAATAAACACTCGTACAGAGTTAATGATTTTTCAAAAAATATTTCCAACACACAGTCATAGCTCGTTGTTATGTAGATATGCAAACATTTACGTATACACAAAACAAAAAATCTTAAAAAATAAAATTGATTAATTTTGTGAACAAGCAAGACAACAACAATGTAGCACTTCACAAAAATATCAACCAAAAGTTAATTTTTACTAACCTTAGGCAGCCGGTTGAAATAAATAAATAAATAAATATATATATGTATACATACACACACACATATCTTCTAAGATCCTAATTAAAATAGACTAGGTATTATAAATATAAATTCACACATACAATATTTGCAATTAATATTGTTACAAGTTTGGAGAACACACAAACTTTACATGTGGGCAATTGCCATGAGTTCTTTTGGGATAGAGGTCTTATAATTATAACTAAAAGAGTTAAATCAAGTACTGGATTTAATAGCTCACAAAGCTACGAAATACACGAAACAGTAATCAACTATAACTCTCACAACACAATTAATTACGCACACAATTAGTACTGTTCCACAGAACGTTAATTAACTTAGACAATTAAAACACAAGAATATTTACCATTAATCAATTTAAGACTACAAATCAGAATAAAAGTTCAGTCATATATCCACTCAACAGTCTCTCTAATAATGACAATGTACAACATTAACAGTCCTAAGGGAGGATGGCTCACCATGTACAGTGCAGCACCCAGAGTGCGCCACTGTCTTCACTCTTGAGGTCTTCGGCTCGACTCCCGTTGCGCACCTCCTTCTTCACCTGTCGACCCGCAGCAGAAGCCCTCTTGTCTCACCCAGTACTGCTCCGAAGGTATGTGCCTGCAGCCTCGCAGTAGACTCCGACGTCACCAAGACGTCTTCCTGACATCACCAAGATGCCCTCACCAGCCTCTCTGCACAAGCTTAACACCTCCTCCGAGCAGTACCAATAGCGAACTCTCGAAGCACTTCTTCTCTTGAATCACCAGGTAGACAGTCTCCTCAAGTCACCAGTTACTGCACTCCTCGACACAACACCGTCAGTGTTCTCCACAGCTCACCACCTCTGCAGCACTCCAACACAACACTACAAGTGATGTTCATCCTTCCTGAAGCCCGCTGGTGTCACACAGCCTCGACACCGACCACTGCCGTCGTGATGCCATCCTCGAGACGCCATACCTCGTCAGCTCAGTCGTGCCGACACACAACACCTTAGTGTTGTCTGTCCCTTCTGCAGGGCGCTGATGTTACTCAGACTCGACACCGACTACCGCCGCCGTGTTGGCATCAAGACGCCACACCTCGTCAGCTCCGCCGAGGTTACATCAGCCTCGACACCATCGTGCTACCGCCCCCAAGGCGCTGGGTCCTTAAATCTGCGCCGCCGCCAGCGTCACCTCTCGGCCCGTCACTTCTCACGACGTCCATCGTCGTCCCAGTGGCAACGCCACCCCTAAGGGTGCTGCTTCACACCACTCTCGGCCTCACTTCATCTTCACGACTCACTACTAAGACTCCACAAGACTCTCCAATACTAGACTCTGCAATACTAGACTCTGCAATACTGACTCATGTTGCGCAGTACCGATGCTTTTATACGGCCCCTTCAATGACGTCAATGGCTGATGAAATACAGTGACCTAGAGTCTAAAAATAGTCATTACCACGGTCGTACTAGTTGAGAGTCACGTATTTGCACTGGCGTCATCGGGGAAACCCAGTGACGTCTCTCGGTAGATACGACATAGCTGCGAAAACCCATGACATCACTGGTTGACTCACAGGACTGACCACCCAGCATGATGTAATGTGCCTGCTGCCCGGCCAACATGCAACAATATGAAAATAGCTATAGTTCATGGGCTAGAACGTCTTAAAATACGGAAAAAGAACAACTTAATATTATATACGGCTATCTAAGTTTGTACATTATTTAAACTAATATTTTTAGAAGCAATAAATTCAGCACTTTCAACTAATGTTGTAGTTCTTTTATATGAAATATTAAAGTAAGAAATAATGTTTGTGTACTATAGCGAAGAATTCAAATACAGTATTTATATGCCTAAATATGAATTCTGGATTCTCGAGCTCGATAACTTGATGTGTTTACATACGCCACGCTTGAAAGCCGGGAGTGTTGACGAATTCCGCACTTTCTCAGGTAAAGAGTTCCACGCCCGCGCAACAGATACAGTGAAGGATTTCGTGAATGAGGATGATTTATGGGTTGGAATGAACAGTGGTTGTGGCTCCTTAGACCGAATGCCAAAGTTATGATTTTCCCCCAACGCCTGGACACTAAATATTTAGGGGTTGTTTCAGTTGAAAATAGGATCTTGTAAGCGAGGGATAATCTATGAAATAAGCACCTGTCTTTTAGTCACAGCCAGTTAAGTCTATCGAAATATTCCGATACATGATCACGGGGCTTTTAATCAAATATAAAACGAGCGCATGCATTTTGTATGCGTTGTAATTTAGCCGCTAAATTCTCATCGACGTCTGAGAACAACACGTCACAGTAATCCAGCACAGGAAAGAATTAACGTCTGAATGAGCATTACTTTAGCGACATGTGGCAAGAAACGTTTGTGCCTGTTAAGCATATGCAGAATGGAATATGATGATTTACAAATTTTTGCAAAGTGACCTGACCAAGAGAGATTATCACGAATAATAATACCAAGATTATTAACTTCTTGAACAAGAGGAATTGGTGATCCTGCGAGTGATATTGTAGGCAATGTCATATTCCGGCATTCATTCACAGTTCTATGGGAGGCTATTAAAATACATTGAGTTTTGACAGGATTAAGGCATAGTTCATTTGTGACAGACCAACTTGCAACAGACTCAAGGTCATCATTAAGGTTTCCAACTAATTCCTCAATGTTACTTAAAGGAGAAGACACGTACAGTTGCAGATCATCAGCGTACATATGATAGCTACAGTTATTCAATGATTTTGGTAAGTCATTTATGAAGAGGGAAAAGAGTAAGGGGCCAAGAACCGACCCCTGCGGCACCCCACAGGCAGTCTTTCTCTATGAGGATTGTTTGTCGTCTACTACAACACATTGATGACGGTCCTGAAGTATGACTGAAACCATGCGACAACGTCTCTAGAGAAATGAAAATGTGAACAAAGTTTATGAATTAAAATACTATGACTAACGGAGTTAAACGCCTTAGAAAAATCAAGTAATGCTATTATTGTTACGTAACGTTTATTTTTGGCCATTCGTATGTCATTCATTATGTTCAGTAAAGCGGTAGTGGTACTATGCTTTACTCGGAAGCCAGACTGGAAAGTATCTAGTAGCTTGTTTTTATTTACAAAATCGTATACTTGCTTGTGGACCAAGTATTCCAGCGCTTAAGAAAGTGCCGGCAATAGGCTGATTTTGTAGCTTTAGAATGTTTAGGTAACGGCTTTACAATGGCATGTTTTAATCATAAGGAAAAGTGCGTGCAGAAATTGAAGAATTAAAAATGTCAGCAATATCGGGGAGTATTATGTGTATTATTTTTTAAATTACGGTAATACTTATTCCATTGCACCTTGAGCCTTAGATTTGATACGCATTACTGATTTATACACTTCTTCAGGCTCGAAGTGGGTAAACTGGAACCGTTCGCCCTCGTAATCTGGCTGTGAGTCCACTGTTGAGACCATTTCTGGCTTACAATCGTTACCACGAGACTGCGAAAAATTCACATAACGAGTTAGGACTTTGTGTTGGGAATATTTTTTAAAAACCGTAAACTCTGTACGAGTGTTTATTGTTTATTATTCGCTACTTCACGAGAATATGTAAAGTGGTCTGTTGTATTGTCATATTAGTCATCATTAGTTTTTAATTTTTTTCCCCTTAGTTATTGGCAGTTCTGTGTAGACCTATATGTAATTTTATTTTGTGCATCTGTAAAAAAATAGTTAAGTGTAAGAGATGGCTACATGCCTTAACTTCGCCATTTGAAAAATAAGTCAATAAATAAATAAATAAATTTAATGCGTCTGCAGAAATATCAGCCTGTAAGCTATTAGGTTCTTTACATTTGCCAATACCTGTCTGACGGAACTTCTGCCACAATATACGCGAAGACCTGCAAGAGCTAAGCGAATTAAGTGAATACTGTAGTTCTGCTTTCCTTACCGCGTGCGTGCATTTATTTCGCAGCTTCCTGTAAGCTTCAAAACTACCTGCTGTTGTCACGGACTGGTTTCTTGAGTCGCGTTTGAAGAATGCATGTAATCTGTCACGTTCTTTCATTAGTTGTCGTATGTCTTGTCTTAACCAAGGGTTGGGTGGCTTTGTCACTCGTCTCTGTTTGACGGGTGCTGCTGTATTCGATACATAACACTGTTTTATGGGTAAAAAGTACTGGGTGGTGTTGTGTTTGCAAAATATGTTTCTATGTATCATATTATTAGTTTTTCACTAGAATATACCAACATTGCGCTAATATACACTCGAGGCATTATGTTTTATGTGCCATTGTTAGAAAGAACGCTACTTATTTTTTTAAAAGGTATCAATTCCAATAACATTATTAATTTCTAAAAAAAATTAAATATATATTTGCGTGTCTATGTTAGTTATGTTTCATATTATTCCACACACACTATACTTTCAAGTTATCCATTTTTGATTACCTGTTTCACTCCCAGATCCATCATAATGAGTTTTTTGTTGTTTCCCAGCAATCTACTCGCTTGGACTTGGTCCCTTTTGCAAATTCCTGATTCAATTAGAAGCAATTCAAAATAATAACCAAACAAACTAAGTTATCAGTTTAAAAAGGAATCATGTGGACAACTGCGCCAAAACTCAAACGAAAATAATAAATCTTAAGGCCAAGAATAGAGTTGTTAGTAGACGCATCATCAAGTTATACACCAAATAAGAATGACACCAACTAATCAATGCAATGCTAATGGACTTGTGCAGTTACGTGCAGTAGGAGAATAACACTTAATGAATAATAAAATAGCATTAAAATGAAAAGTAAAATATTTCTCTTTGAAATTAAATCAATACGATGTGTTTTCGTGTGTATGTACATACATATAAATAAGGCGTTGTAATGTAAGGCAGAGAGAAATGTAATGGCAAATTTAATGTATTTTTATTGATTTATTTTATTTACGTCTTAGATTTACATTTTACATGGTTATACTATAGGGTATATCTTTTCTTACGTTTAACAGTTATTAATATCAAAAGGAATTATAAAACATTACAAACCGGTGTAACTTGCGTTTATAATTGCCACAACGTCTCTAATTATAAATAAAAAATTAGTTTCAACAAAACATTTATATATACATGAGAAGGAAAATTTTTATTTTATATATTTAACAAGCCTGTTTAATTTAAAAGGAAACTGTTTACTACTAATCTTCTCAAAATAAAATAAAACGTAATATAGGAAACAAGAATTTCCAATTTACGATTTCTACTTTAAAAATACTTGTTTTTTAAAAATAGGTTTTGAAGGTCATTGTAGACGTTTTGGTTGTTATTTCAGCTCGCAGCTCATTCCATGTCTTGAATATGGACACAGAAAATGACTGCGACTTATAGGCCATTAAATATAACATCTTTTAATTTGCGCACTTAGTATGACTATTGTGTTTACTTACTATTCATCGGAAAGGTGTATGTAAATATTGAGTTTAGTTACACTGACAAGATACAATCGTATATAACAGTAACAGCGATTAACTTAACGCTTCTCTTTCAAATGCAGGTAATTCGACTTCTCATAATGTGGTGTAACAAGATTCCTTGGTTTAGATGGAAAATGAAACGAAGAAAGTCGTTGTAACTTTGAAGAAAATTCCTCATTCATGTCAGCGATAAGTCACATTTTCAAACAAACGTTCCTTCGAAGCGCCCCTAGTCACTGACAGTGTTCGAAGTACATATATGCTGTTGTAGGTCTATTGTTGTAAGTGTAGAACAGTTGGTGTAACATTGTGAAAGGACTGCCTCCATCCCTACATCGCCCTCCCCCTGTGTGTGCAGAGAGAGAGAGAGAGAGAGAGAGAGAGAGTTTATAACCTGTGCCACATTGTCCAGAAGGTCGACGCTGCAGGATACTGGCGATTGTCTGGGCGGCTGACGGGACTCGGGCTTGACGAATCTGCGCCGCGGACACAATATGGTAAAGGACCCTGTTGCCCGAGGGTGTGAGGGGGGGAAGGGGAAGGATGGACACTTGTCACGCTGCGCTCCCCGGGGACTGTCCAGCAGGG
>PNEQ01046169.1:12500-18333 GCA_003012365.1 Medauroidea extradentata
ATTATGTACGTATGTAGGTATGTATGTACGTATGGATACATGTACGTATGTGTGTATGTATTATGTATGTATGTGTTATGTATGTACTACGTATGTATGTATTATGTATGTACGTATGTATGTGTGTATGTATTATGTATGTATGTATGTATGTATTATGTATGTACGTATGTATATGACAAGTTGGCGATTACCACGGTACTTGAATATCTTCACACTGAAACTCATACTCTGGCCCTAAACAGCCAGAGCGCTGACATAGCAGGCTATATAGGCTCCGACGTCGCCGGTTGATGTACTGGTCTTCGCCGGATATATAGAAGATTGTTCGCAAACTGCTCAACGCACAGATTTATGTCTACCTAAGAACATCATTTATAGAACCTTGCCCGTCTGTCTTCCGATTCCGGTTACTCCAATCATATTTGAAGTATTTTTTATCGTTGCAGCTGAAATTGTCGAAAATGGGTGTGTTCACCGTTCTCTTATGATAGAAACATTTTGGTGCACTCTTAACAAAGGCATTATTGTATACAATTGTATACATTTACCTTTGATAAGATAAAGACACGAGTGAATGTCACATAGAGGTGATATATCTGCGAAAGGCAGCACGGTTGTTAAGCTACTTGCGCCTAGAGACCAGGATGAAGCGTGATGATCGACGTGAGTCGTACTTACAAGTCCGTACTTCAGTTCTCAGACGAGTAACAAGTCCCGGGTTTACGTCACGGCTACGTTCCTGAAAACAGCGAATCAACTTGAGTCGGACTAGCTGCCTGCAGCTTACAGCCAATCATTAGTCGGTCTTACTACTGCACCGTGCGAGATTGTTACCGGTAAACGGTGAAATGACGGCGTGTGAAACACGTCCAACTACTTACCAGCTTCAGATGTCACATCGCCACAACGAGCCAAGCGCGCAAGGTTCCCGCAGATCCATATTGGGACTTCAAGCGGTGACCATTGGTGGATAGTTCGTAGCAAAGTACAGTGCACGATTCTATCTGAGTTTCACACCCTGGCGGCTCGTAGGTCGTTGCCAGCGTGTGCACAAGTTGCAGAGAACTGTACACCCGTGTGAACTTGCCACCATGAAATATCTACTGGCTACTTATTGTGTTGTGAGCAGTAAGTAATAAACAGCAGCTACATACCAGCGTGTCAGTGGATGTATCGTCAACTAGCTCACAGCACTATACAGTTCTCTGCAACTTGTGCCTTCCCTGGCAACAACCTACGAGTACCCACTGCTCCAGTTAGTACATTTTGAAGCAAGGCAGTCAGAAAAGGCCGGTTTTTAGCTATTTTGGAGGGTTCTTGAGATAATTGTTTCTGATGAACATGGTGTATTAGCAGTAGCATTCCATTTATTTATTTTATCTTTTATTTAAACTGGCAAGCTTAGGGCCATTAGGCCCTCTCTTACAACTAACCAGCATTACAATTCACTTGCAAGTATCCATAATCTCAGTAAAAGTTACAATGTAGTTACAGTTTAACATTAAATTAATTAAATCACATAGTAATGGATTATTACAAAATCATTAAATATAATTGTTATGTAATTAACGTATTGCAACATGACATCTACTTAATACTAATTTTAAGGAAAAAAGTTACAACTGAAAATTATAACTTATCTAACATAGTAATTACATAGGTCTTTTCAAATGAATCTTGTTAAACTTTTACATTATTTATTGTATGGTTTTGACAAATTAACTTAAATTTAAATAATAAAATAAGAATTACACAAGCGAACAAGTAGTATAATAAATGCACACTACAGTGTCTATATATATATATATAGCCTATCAGTTAAGCCTAATTAATTTTGATTCTTAAGTAGATAATCGAAACATTTGGTCTTGAAAGATTTTTGACTTTGACAGTTCCTTATTTCAGTAGGTATTGCATTCCATAACCCAGAAAGCTGAACAGTGAAAGATTTCCCATATTAATTTGATTTGTGCCGGGGTATTTTCAGGGTGTAATTTTCATTAGATCTAGTGTTATGATTGTGAAGAAGAGACAATGGTTCGAATCTATTGTAGAAGTAGGCTGGGTAATTTGTATTTAGTAATTTATATAGTAGACAAAGTGAATGAAGTTTCCCTGTCTGATGTGTGTTTTCTTTTCGTATATTAGCACAATGGGCCTATTACCATTGACTCTTAGGGATGAAAACAAAGATCTGGCAATACTGCTCTCTGGCCATTTTGTAACGCGTCATAGCCCTACAGTTGAACCTAGTAACGAAAGCACAGAGCTGGCAACACTGTTCTCTGGCCATTTTGTAACGCGTCATAACCCTACACTTGAACCTAGTGGTGAAAGCACAGATCTGGCAACACTGCTTGCTGGCCACTTTGTAACGTGTGCCGAGTTTGCTGGGTAGAGTTATTGCTCTGTCAACCTTCGCCCTTGCATCTCTCTCACTCCCCCGAGCTAACAAATGATTTGTCCGAGAAAGTTGTTTTGCATTCCGGAAATTTAAAGGAAAAAAAAAAACCTCTGTGGAACCCCACTGTTTTAGTGACGACGTCACAATAACGCGCTTTGTCCGTCCGTCCGTCCGTCCGTCCGTCATCCGTCCGGCCACACGTCCTCTAGCTCGGCAGTTACAAAAACAGCCACACGTCCATCAGTGCCGCCAATCAACATAATGGAAACCACATATCTAAAAAAAAAAAAAAAATTAAACTCCAAAAATAGTATTATTACGTCGCAATTTTGTGTATGTATAATCACAATTTATTGTTGGTAACGTTTTTGTAAACAGTAGCTTAGTAAACGAACTTATGGTGACAAACCACAGGCCTACAACACTTAGCCTTCTAAATAAATGAGAGGGAATGGCCGAAAAAATAATTTTTAATCTTGATTACTGTATTTTTATCAAACCACTTCAGGTAAAGTGTTGTTAAACTACTAGACCTTAACTAATACAACAACAGCAATAACTAACATGCCAGAAACAACATCACAATAACATTAATACCCACAGTAATAACAAAGCAAAAATAACAACAAAAACAGCAGCAGCAAAAATCAGCAAATTCAACAATACAAGGAAGAACTCTCCGATTATGTTACAACGGTTATACGAAATGTGGTAGACAAACATCTCACATTAATGGGACGTAAATAACAAAGAAACACTATAAACTATGCATAAATTAAGGGGTATGGATAGGTACGCTGTCGAGCGGACGATTGGAATATTCAATCGTCAATACAAAATCTGATCTGCTCATCAAAACTCGATAAGATTTTTTTTGCCGAGTAGGTATTTTACTAGCGGACGTTTATTTTTATAGCACTATGCGGTAGTATGCTTCACTTTTGAGTAAAAAAATATATAATCAGTTTTTAGAAAAATAAGAGCTTGAAACCACAAAATCTAAAAAAAAAAAAAAAATGTAAAACTGTTACTTTTTATACTTTGTAATATGATAATATCTAGGTCTCTATAATAACCTAATTTAAAAAAAACTCGCGTTTGAATTGAAATTAGTTTTACTATCTGATCCCTGCAAAAAGGAAAGTGTGGTCCCAGTCTTAGTAAAAGCTTTGAATATAATAATAATAATAATAATAATAATAATAATAATAATAATAATAATAATAATACGACTTTATTAATGGCGCAGTTAAGGTGATGTCGCCTTGTCTTACACTGGACCATACAAATTTCAGTCTACAGTTTACAATTATTTAAAGACATTTCAAACTTAAGTCTAAGGTAATACTAAAATTAAAAAGCAATAATGAACAGCGATGTATCATTAGAGAATTAAAACAGCATGATAATTAAATTACAATTTAAACAACATAAGAGTAAATACATCGCATATACTTATACAAACTAGATTAACAGAGTTCAATGAAGGAAATAACTGTATAATAAAGATAACCCGAACTATGAAACTGAAAATAACATGATAATTTAAGCCAATATCGTTACAAATAAGAATAAGTATAAAGTCTACAAGTGAGATGAAAGACTAAATAATTAATGCACAAGTAACAAAAATACATAAATATATAAATTACAAGATGCAGTGAGCAGCTCTAAGTTAATCATTATAGCTAACAGAAGCTTTGCTAGACTATTAAAAACTAAGTAGGATAGTAATAATAATTATAATAAAATAACTACAATAATTATAATAACTATAATAACAATAATAGGCCCTTTTAAATATCGAGTATAAACAGCAGAACAATGCAATATTAATATACATACGTACATAAAAAAAATAAAAGTGGAAATTTGTGATCTCTACAGCAGTTTTGAAAGTAACAAGTCACGTTTTTTTTAACACTTTTGTATTTTCTATTTCACACAGATAATGTGGCAGGCTATTCCATAGACGCGATGCAGACACAGTAAAATATTCAGCAAAGAATTGTGTATTGTGACGCGGAATCAAAAGCTTGTTGCAATTTTTTTGTTCTGGTGTTGACATCGTGCAAGGAATGTGAGTAAGAAAAGCGGTCAGATAGATAGTGTGGTGTACACGTGTTAAGAATTTTGTGCAGTAAAGTTAGAGAGTGACGAGATTGTCTTTCATTATGTTTCAGGCAGGAGGCTTGGTTGTAGAAATGACTCACGTGGTCTCTAGGTTTAAGGTTGTATACTAGGCGTATACACATGTTTTGCAAACGCTGTAAGCGTAGCGCAAGCCGATCAGTGATATCGTTGTAGATAACATCAGAATAATTAAAGAAGGGTATAATAAGAACGTGTCCAAGGTTTAGTTTTACTTTAGTTGGAAGAAGTTTTTTAAGGCGTTTTATTGCATGACAGGCAAAATCAACTTTCTTACAAATTGAGGTGATATGATTTTTCCAGGTAAGACGTTCATCTAACAAGACGCCTACATTTTTAACAACTGTGGTGATATTTACTTTTGTATTTGCAATCTGAACACATAGTAGGGTGTCTTTTTCAATATTTGACAACAGCGCTGGGGAGTCTATCAGCATGCCCTGCGTTTTATTAGGATTAATAATGAACCTATATATATATATATATATATATATATATATATATATACATATATATACACATACATACATATACACAGGATATTCCGGGAGTAGAAGTCAATAAAGAGGCGGGTGACAGAGGGACCTAAGACCTACCAAATAAACCAAACTTGTATGATCCGATTCGCAACCGTCTAAAAGTTATGAATTTTTAAAGAAAATTTGGCTATACTCTACCTTGAGGTAAGTATTTACTGATGGTGGAAAAAGTAATGGTCCATGTGAAACGAATTTTGTACACACCAAAGGTGATTAGAGTCGTCACAATGAAAACCACATTTCACGTCACTGAGAGTACAGCTTCGTGGTGTAAAAAAAAAATCACTTTCACAAAATTTGTGTTTGGTTCAGAAAGATGCCTCCAGTTTCCACGAGGTAAATAAATATGAATGGGTCACATAAATGATCACCCGCTATTGGAAAAAACTACTCCATACTATTACCAATTAATTCGTAAAAAAACAATATTTTAATTTAACAAACTTCGATTCAGTAAATCTGAAAACATAACGTAATGCAGCAGATTCACACAATGTAAAATCAGCAATAAGGTTGAAATTAGTATTTGAGTAAATAATTAAATGTACCTTCATTGAAATAAAATAATTTCACAGTGTCTGAAATTATTGAAATGTATTTTGAATGAAATATGTTTAATTTGTGAGGATAAAATGACATGTAATTAATAAAAGTGGCAATAATAGTCAGTTATTTCACTAAACAAAACTGAAATTATCGAAATGGAAAGTTAAGACAAACTAATTACATCACCAGA
>PNEQ01046170.1:6799-18433 GCA_003012365.1 Medauroidea extradentata
TGAGGCCCGGGGAAGGAGCGGGACTAAGTGCGTCTCAGGGCGGAGCCCCATACGCCTACTAGGGGGAAGTTTCATGCAGAGGAGGCATGCATCGCGGCAGAGAGGGATTGGGCAGGCATGGCCGCAATTGGGGCCATGTCTACCTCCCTAGGTGTACCTATAGCTAAGCCATAGTCTAAGAAGAGAGAGGGAAAAACCGGCATAGTACCGTAAAAACCCTCTCGACAGAATAGGAGTGTAACCACTCAGCAGTTACATGCATTAAAAATAAGAATGGCACTGGAAAAGTTGGAAGGTCCAGGTTGTTAGTAGAGTTGTGAAGTAAGAGTGGGGCTGGGGGGCGGGAACTGACTTTCTTTTCTTTATTTTCCTTTAATTTAATTTATGGAGGGCGCTGGTTTTAACCATGGCACTGTGGGTTAGCACAATGCACTGGTGGAGGACGAGGTTTTAAAGGCGTATCTCCAGTAGATACCTGAAACAAACTTAAAAAACACGCAATTAGTACACTTAACTAGCTCACAGGCATGCCTGATGAGCTAGCATTAGTTTTAAATAAATACTTGACTAAATTAATACATTTACATGGCTAAAATATTACGTTAACGGGACTCGTGCAAGGCACAGAAATATCTGTGCCAGCAGCTGCCCTCTAATTGGCTGTTAGTGATCCTGCCGGCCAATCACAGCTTCAGCCAATCACAGGCCTTCGCCGTTCCGTACCGACAGAAAACACGACAGCTAACTTATAGTTAGCAATTTCTATAATTTAAGTGTGTTAAATTGTGAGTGCATGGTATAATAATAATTACCTAATTAAGTAAATATAGCAATGTAATTTCAACAGCGGCGCTGCCACGTGAGCCATAGGCTGTACAATGTATAATATGCCATGTGTTGTGAAATGCATAGTGCTTCGCAGTGTTGTTTTCGTGGAGAAACTTTTAATTTTACGTGAAAATATGCGTGTTACCCAGGTTTCCCTTGTAAGTGTAACTGGTAATTGTTTTGTGTATTTGTGCGGCTCCTGCCATGCATACTCAGACCGGTACTGGGGCCGAAGGCTTCCAGACGAGCCCAAGCAGCATGACAGGTGGTGATGTCAGCCCTCGTCAGCAAAGGCAGAAAGCTCCTAAAGCGGGCCGTGCAAGACCTGGCCTAGAGGGGAGGTGTGTGAGTGACTTATAATTATACCTGATTAATAATAGCGTATTTAATTTTTGGGGACTACTATTAACTAAATTACCAGCTAATTAATATCTATTAGCTGCGCAGGCGCTAGGGCGATTCGCGAGACAGTGTATTTTGTGTTCCGGACCTCGTGAATTAGGTAGTTGGTTTACAATTTGACAGTTAGGAATTACACAATAAAATTATTGGTAATTTTATTCATCAGTGTAGCTGTGGATTAGCTGTCACTGGCCTGCAGTTACTATGAATTAAATTTAATAAAATTTAATAAAATCATAAGTGACAGGTATTGCGCCTTTGTTGCGTGGCCTAAGTCTACGTTTTGGTGGAGTCCTGGGGAGCTTCCTTACATCTCCGACAGTTTCGCACTGGCCCCTAGTGGGCAATGCATCGAAGTTTAGTGGGGGAACACCACTCCTCCCGGCTAGGCCACGAAGACATCTCTGCCTATGGACATTTACCGCATACGTACTTATTTGTACGGAAATGATTACTGCGATACCCCAGGGCGTATCCAGTCACCACTTGGGTGTTCCAAGTTGCCCCTGAGACTGCCTGGGACGCTGACAGGCAGGAGGAGGAAGCGCAACTTGCAGCAGCAGTTGCGGTCCGGACCTAATAATGCAATGTTCTGGTTATTGCATTCTTGGCTAACTAGTCGTTGTGTAACCTTGACTCTGTTGGTAGTCTAGGTTATTTTCCTACTTGAATTAGCAATTATATATAATTTAATTATTATTACTGCTACAATACATATACAATTAAATTAATCAATTAAAAGACTTTTAGTTGGTTTTGGTTTATGCTGCAGTACGATTTTTCAAAAAATTCTGGGTGTATATCTCTCGTTCCGGACAGATGGGAAAATTCCGCATAAGTCTCATCGCAGAGGCGCTGTGATTGGCCGGAAAACCGGCCAATCGCGGCCCGGCCCGAGAGAGCAATTGAGAGCCTTAGAGAGTATTTATATCACTACAATTAATACGTAAATAATGATTATTATTAATATATCTTATTGCTAGAGTATTTTTTGCTTTTGTTTTTTGTTTTTTTTTTGTTTGGTTTTTTTTTTTTTTAATTCACTTATTTCTAAGGCTTAAGCTAATGTGATTCACTAAATCATCTTATAACTAGTTTACTGCACAGACACTAGTTTGAGTCGCGGACAGTGTTTCCCACGCCAGTTTGTTATGGGGGTCTGTGGGCTAGTAATGATTTTGGCCGCTTGTAGCGCTGGGTTTCCTCAGGGTCATAGTCTCCGAGGGCAGCAATAATCAGGTTTACATTTTCTCGGCTGGAGTCGTAAAATTTTTCAGTTATTTCGCGGATTACTTCAGCCAGCATTTGCTGTTTTAGTTCTGCATGCAGGTATTTTACCGGGACATAGCGAGGCGCGTTTGCTGCCATTCTCAGGCATTTATTTTGAACTACTTGCAAAGAACGAGTATATGATTTCGCGCAGTAAGCCCAGGCTGGGGCTGCATAAGTTATGATAGGGCGGATCATTGCTGTATATAAGATAATTCCGTTTTTAAGCTTAAGGCCCGAGGTTTTGTTTATCATAGGGTAGAGAGCTACCATGCGGCCGTAGGCTAGATTCCTCCAGACCTTGTTTTTCGTCGGTTCTAGTAGGAGCGTTTTGAATTGGCTTCACCACCGGGAGCCACCCCCACCCTTCTCTCCAAAATAATTCGTCAGTCTTGAAGTGGCGAGACATCCAGGATCTACCATGTGGCGGGCTAGGTCCACCGGCCCCGACGTCGAAGGTCCCCGATGACGTTGGTCCACGTTCCGATGCATTCCATTTCTCGCTCCCCACACGCCCCCCAGTCCACAGCCCTCAGGATCCAGCAGTTGGATTCGCTACACTTCGCATGTTTCAGCACCTCGAGATCCCTCCCTGAGGGCTTTGTTTTGGAGCACCACTAATGGCCGCATATGACACTTTGCAGCATATGCCCAGGCTGGGGCTGCATAGGTCAGGATGTGCCTAACTAGGGCTGAGTACAGTCTGATCCCAGATTTTGTACTCAGATTGTGGTCATGGTTGAGGAGGGGGTATAGCTGTGCTAGGCGGGCATTTGCCTGTCGTAGCTTAGAATTGCTATGAGCCTTCCAGGTTAGTTTGGTGTCCAGTATGACACCAAGATATTTGACCTTGGGTTGGTACTCAATTTGTGCCCCAAACAGGGAGGTCGGGGGAAGGGCTGTGGGGGTTTGCCTTCGGGCGAAGACAACTCTGATTTGCTTACATTTATCTTGATGCGCCAGAGTGTAAACCAGGCCTCCAGGACATAAAGGGCTTCCTGCACTTTGGCTACAGCAAGGGAGGCTCGCCAGGATGTTGCGAACACAGCTGTATCATCAGCATAGCTTGCAAGCTGGGTTGAGGGAGTGGTGGGTATGTCGGCTATGTATATGTTAAATAGTACAGGACCGACTATAGAGCCCTGCGGCACTCCTGCTCTAATAGGGTAGGGTTCTGACCTAGCTCTAGGCAACGTGACTACAAAGCTGCGGTCACTTAAAGAGCTATGTACTAGTTTAATATAGCAGTCTGGGATGCCCGCTCTGTGCATTTTGTACACCAGGCCAGCATGCCATACTCTGTGGAATGCTTTCTCTATGTCGAGAAATACAGCGACAGTGTACCTACGTTGATTGAAGCCATGTGTTATATGCTCTACGATACGAATGAGCTGTTGTGTCGTAGAGTGACTGCGTCTGAAGCCAAATTGTTCATTTGGCAACGTGCTATTTTGTCCTAGGTGCATCTGTATGCGGCTGAGCAGGATGCACTCGGCAAGTTTGGACAAGGCACTTAGAAGGCTTACTGGCCGGTAATTTTGCGGGAGTGTGGCATCTTTCCCTGGTTTGGGAAAGAGGATGACATGTGCGCGCTTCCATTGGTCAGGGAAGTGATGTGTGCGCATTATGCCATTAATGCACTCAGCAATAGTATCTAGGGTTGACTGGGGCAGTTTCTTTAGGACAACTGCCTAGATTCCGTCATATCCAGGCGCTTTGCGCGGTGTCAATCTGCAGACTATGCACTTAATTTCAGTACCATTAGTCAACACTGGCATTGCTCTGGGAACCTCCGCCATGAGAGCAGCGACTCGTTCCTCAATGTTCCTGGTGTGATCTGGGTCTGAAGGATCTTGGTTGGGCTGGAATGCAGCTGCTAGTGTATCTGCTAGCAGTGTTGCCTTTTCTTGGGGTGAGTAGGCCTCTTCCTCTGGGCCCTTAAGAGGGGGCATGTGGAGGGGTTTATTCAACAAGCCTCGTGTCATTCGCCACAGGCTGTTGTCCTCCGTACTGAGGGTAGAAACTTTGTCTTGCCACTCTGCACATCTATGATTGCATTCTTTATTTGCTCCTGTAGCCTTCTGAAGCAGTCCTTATGGTATTGGGACCCAGTCCGCTGCCAGTGACGGCGGGCATTGTTTGGCGGTGATAGCTTATTTGCGCAGTCCGGGGCCAGGAGGCGCAGGATGGTACGCTCGCTCCAGGGCCACACGATGCTCAGAGGGGTGGGTATGCCTCCCACGCACTGCGGTGCATGGCAGGTTGCCTGCTTACAGGCGGCGGCAGCGCGTCTGGCGGCCGGCCGGCAGGGCTTGTGACGTCATAAAGGAAAGTGGGAAGGGTGGTCGGCAGGACAGTGAGGAGGCTCAATAGAGGCGATGTGCCCACGGCGCGTCAAAGTGATCATCATAACATTTCTGTTTTGTCTGGGGCAATTACCAGACAACACTGTGATCTCTTCAGTAGCAGGTGATTTTGGATGTTATTGCATTGCCCATTTCAGAATGCCTAAAGCCATCTCATTTCCTCCTCTGCCACCTTTAGTTTCATCTCACGTTACACAGGAACCTATCTTAGTGGATCAATTGTACATGGTGTAGTTCAGAGTACAAAGTTTTCTTTAATAAAATGAATTTCAATTTGTTAGAAGTGGCATAGCAAGACATTAATTTTTTTGTTGCAATTTTTTGCAGTTTCTTTGTCTGCTCTCTTCATGTCATAGCTTGCTTCAGATAAATGTCAATGTTGTCTTTCCTTTTCATTGGCAATGGCTTCTTCAGATGTGGCTTCTTTCAAGAGGAGATGATACATGTCACAATCATTACAGGTACACTGAAAGAAAAATTTTGTGGGAAAACTTCCCTGCAAAATAATTTTGTAGTAACTACAAAGTATTGTGTGGTGGCCACAATACTTCAGTGGTGTCAACATAATGTTTTTGTGGAGACCACAATATAGATTTTGAAGCTGTCATAAATATTTTTTTCTGTGTATCAACATCAGGTTGATGGAATGCTAGGTTGAATTCAGTGTTAAAAATATATCTATACAACAAACTTTTGTTTATATCATTCTCAGGAATATTTTTTTCTTTGCATTCTTACACATACAAACAACTGTTAAATGGCTTCCAAGATATTTTCGTTGTAATAGTTCACGTGTGTTATGACTGAAATAACGGGAAACTTTGCTATATGATCTATTATTCCACTGTACAACTGTAACTCCAGGAAGATATGGAGTTACTGTACTATACCACAGGAAGTTAAATATAGGCCCCTAGTGTAATGCGGCGGGCAAGTACTTAATGATGGTTATTCAGGCATCTCCAGCTTCTTTCACAAATAAAAGTATAAATCTGGCCGGAAAATTTTAATCAAGCTTACTGTAGGTTACAACTCGATCGTACTAAATTCACTTTACATTTCGGTCAAGCCGGAAAGAAAACAGTAGACATACATCAAGTTGAATTTAAATTTAGGTTAGAGCACTCCCGGGGAGAGAACCAGTCCAAAAGTCCGCATTCTGCCAGAAAACAAATACATCTAATTTCCCATCACGGCCACAAAACTATTATGCCGGCCGAACAAAATATTACAAAGATACAGAATTATTCAGAACCGATAGTCCTCCTGATTCTATTCCATCGGAGCTTTCGCCTCCCTACCAGCATGATCGCCCCCATCTTGTGGCCTGCCTCACACGTGCTTCAAACACTACGTCCGGCTACCTTAGCCGCTACAACAACAGTAACGTAATGGTGGACCTCGCCAAGCCAAACTGGCTCTCTCCCTGCCGCGCTCCTGGCGGCCACCCAGCGCACCAAGCAAAAATATGCTTTACTGTAAACTAAAACTATAAAAATTACAATCTTAACACAAATAAACCACATCAGAAATAAAATTATCTCTTACAGAAACATGATTATATTTTAAATTACAAAGTAAATTTGAATAATTTAAAACTTAGTGTCTTTTGATTGGCCCATGCCGGCCTGCGCAAACATATCACTGTCTCTCTTGCGCACTCGACGAGCATCCACGCACGTGCGGTCCAGTAAAAAATAATAGCAGTGGTAAATACTATTAAGATCTAAATTTAGCCATTCCAGGAACTGGGTAGGCACACCTGTGCCGTCAAACTAAACTTTTCAACAATACATCCAGCCTGAAGTTGAAGTACAATTATAATTCCAGTTATTTATACTGCTGCAAATGATTGTATTACATGAAAAATTCAAAAATGCAAGGTAACAAAACTGTAACCAAAATTAATTAAATATAAAAATGAGTAACTTTAAAACAGATAAAGGTAAAGACCTAACGTTACCCACCTGAACTTCTTACCTGAAGATTATAAACCAAGTACTAGCTCACAACAATTTCAATAAATTACACCAAATAAAATAAACACAATAATGATAAAAATAAAGGAAATAAAAAGGTTTAAGTGATGTGTGGGCCACCTCACACTAGAGGTAAGGTGTTGAATGGGACTTACCACACAATACCTCTACAAAAGCAATCACATTACATGAAAAATTCAACACTATATCTTACAATAAACATCACAGGACTTACTACAATGTACCATTACATAGAACTTTTCATTCTGAATACAACTGTATAAAAACTACAAAACTCCAATTTTATAGTTACGACACCTTACCTCTGAGGTACAGATATAATATACTTGGTGAGCAGAACTGATAAAAATGTAGTAGAACCCTCTTATAGTGTTCCCACTTATAACGATTTCCTGGTTGTAATGCTAACGTCATTTGGTCCCTAAAACTGATTTGTAATAGGAAATTACCCTGTTATAATGTTTTCCCATCTGTAATGTAAATATTTTTTTGGTCCCTTGAGAAACGTTATAACAGGGTTCTACTCTACAACTAAAAAAAATAGTAATGATCTATTCATTTTCTATTTATGGTGGTCGTGTCTCACATTATGTAAAATAAAACAAAACAGTGAAAAAACAATTGAACCATGCGTAATAAATTAACAAAGCCATACTTATTTTGCTTCCGGACTTCTTTTATTCAGGATGATCGCTTCTCGATGGTGATCATCGTGCCTGATGAGACATATGGTTTGGAGGCCGTTCTGAGGAATTTCAATGGAGATACGCTGGACCAGTTGCTTGAAGCTGGGTCTAGCAGAACTGTACACCTACACATGCCACGTTTCAAGCTGAGCTCAGTGCATAACTTAGAAGAACCACTTCAGCAAGTAAGTATACAACTTTATTTTCACTGTAACACTATTTAGTGCACATTTTGCTTATGCATGGTTTAATGTGGGCTAGTTTGCTTGTACAGGCAAATATTATATTAAATACATAATTATTTCACAGGAACGTTGAAAAAATAACTAGGTTGAGTAAATAAGAAAACATTGAATATGAAGGGCAACCACTTAATATTAAACAAACAAAGAGTTATAAAAGAAATGTAGCACAAAATATTTACTAGAACACATATTGTGTGAAAAAACGTGTATTTTTAGTAAAAAAAACTAACACACATTATCATTATAATTTTTTTTCAAGAGAAATATTTGTTTGTTTATGTTTTGCCACTAACATTTTATACTACTGTGGCGGCACTATTCCCCTTCACACACATACCACGTGCTCGTTGCGCCTACGCTGACCACGTGCTCGCACAAACGCGCCCTCTGATTCACCCGTAGAATATTGCTGGATTCGGCATGTCCTCGGCTAGCTGTAGGTTCAGTGATAGGGTTACAAGTTCTTACCTCAGTGTCGTGGGTACGAGAAGAGAGGAGCGAAAACCACCAAATATAAATATTGTTAGATGCACCCAGGGATTACTATTACCAGTAAATGATAAAAGTACTATTTAGTAGCACGATGTTTATTGAATTCTCAGATTCAACCTACGCAACACAGTTACAGATCCCTGTACAACATACGCGGTGGGCTCTCACCTCAAAAACCAACTCTCAATTTATACTGTAAAAGATATATGTAGCTAAATTCGGAACAAATAAATTAAATGCGCAGCCCCGATGGCTCACGTTACAAAAAAAGAAAGGTGCTGTAGCCCCGATGTTAAATGATCTCCATGGCACGTGTGCCTGCAGGAGCTCTCCCCGCACACGTCCGATCACTTCGACAGTCAGATAGCTAAGAAGGTCCGGGACGCTGGACTCCCAGCATCCTCTCCACTTCTCTCCGGAAGTGCCCAGAGATGGCGCACTACAGCACGATCTCCATGTGTTAGCACACTACCTCCCGAAAGCATTCCTAAACGTGAAACGACAGTTTCGTCAGAGTAAACACATTATCCCAGTCTCTACTAACACAACTTCATCGCGCTCGGCGATTCTCGAGACTGTACATATCTCTGGGCAACTAACGAGAAGGAAAAAATTACAAGATGGCTTCCCGCCTTTAACGAAACAATAACAAATGATTCTACATACACAATCACACTTTCCTCAGCCCTGAATGCTCTCGCCTGTCACACATAGCACTTAAATTGTTAACGGAAATTACTAGTAGTTAAGGTTCAGCCCACCGCTCATAAATTAATTACTTCAGATTACAGCAAATAACATCACAACCATTGCAAATAAATAAACGTCCCTTGCTTTTCTTCATTCATTTACCGTGGTCTACACAGACAAATGTGTCAAGTCCCAGTTACAACTTAAACTACACACAGGTCCTTAATAGCTATTCTAGGTGATCTCGATGCACTACACACTGGCAAGCTGGGTCTCCCGTTCTCCCGAGCAACTCCTAACCCTCATTCTATACCTAGTGATCGCGAGACATGCCGGGATTCCAGTAGACCTATGCTGACGCCGGAAAACACATATAAATTGGCTTTTAGTTCTTAATGGTTACACCGAAAGTTACGTTTCGTTTAGGCCAAAGAAAGCTATTATCTCACACCACAAACAGAATTTGGAAAATAAATAGGGTGGGCAAGCCATGTGCCTTACAACTCCCCAGAAAGATTCGGTAAAGAACCTTGAACGGATCTTTCTAATAAAAAAAAATGGTAAGTCCTGCCAGTGATGTCAGCATTTGAATCAGATATCTGCATCATCGCGGACCGATTCTTAATTAATTGCAGGATGCCTCGCGTTACCCAAGATTCCACTCACACCTTATAGCTAAAATACACAAACAGCAAAACAAATAGACACAGCTCGTGTGCAACTGCACTCGATCAGGCCTTGTTATCTTGGGATGCCTCTCCCACATTAATCAATTCATAAATTTTCTGTCACAACGTATGATATTACACCCTTAATTTACTGGATTACACAGATTCAAATTGAAATTACTTTTAACAACAACACTCATGATAACCACAGCTCGCATGGTTTTACTGCCTTAAGTGAACTCCATAAAGGTACATAACCTTAATACTGAAATTACCCTAACTTTCTCTCCCCTTAATTGCCACATTTCTCTCTCTCTCTCTCTTTTTTTTTCTCCTGCGCTCAACTTCATGTCACGTCACGTAACTCTGTGTGCCCCAGCCCAAGGAGGTTGCTACCCTGTCCTTGACAACAACACCCCTCCACTACTCTTAACTACTTTCCCTGGCTACGGAACGGCCTGAGTAGGTACGAATTGTAAGTTCCCTTAATCACGCCATCGTCCACATTCACCAGCTCCCACGCATTCGGCCCCCTGGCTCTAGATATTCTAAACGGCCCTTCGTATAAGAGAAACAGCTTCTTGGTCTCTTTTTTAATGAAATGGCTGCACTCTACCACCCTTAACAGCACACAATCCCCTACGTCGAATACTTCCTCACGCGTCTGCTGATGCCTTCTCCTTCTTTCCGCTTCCGCCTTTAGCTTCTCTCTCACTCTCATCACGCGTTCCTCCCTCACTGGCTCTACCGACTGCGGAAACTCTATACTCGCTGCCAACGGCTCCCTCAACACTGTATTCTCCACCAACTCAATCGGCGCGAACCCTGTACTGCTGTGCACATGCAGATTAAGAAAGTCATTTAACAGTGGTACTGCTTCAGCCCATCCCCTATGTTGCTTATGACAATATGTCCTAAGGAGCCTGCCTATCTCCCTCATAACTCGCTCCACCGGGTTACTCTGCGGGTGTCGGATGGATGAATACACCATGTCAATCCCGTCCCATAACATCTCCCACTTATATTCGTTGGATGTAAACTGCGTTCCATGGTCACTTAAGATTCGCTTGGGCTTCCCGAATTGCGGAAAATGGTCATTCATCAGCCGGCTGACGCATGCTGTTGCAGTAGCCCGCTTGAGCGGGTAGCACCTGACTAGCTTCGTAAACATGTCCAAGACAACCAGTAAATACTGCACACCTCACCTTGATCTAGGCAGTGGCCATACAGATCGACAGCCATCAAATCTAGCGGACCTTCAGGTATAATCGCGTTCCATGGCCCTTCCCAGCTCCTATTGGGAAATTTCGCCTTCTGACAGCTCGCAGCAACTCACCAGCTTCCTCACGCATTTCGCCATCCCACTCCAATACTAACTTGTCTGCAACAACCACAACGTCTTCTTTTCGCCAAAATGGCTTGTCGCTCTGTGTACGTGCACTACCAACTCCTTAACCCACGCTCCTGGTACACAGATACGCCACCCTGCTGCGCCAATGCCTGCCTTGCGGAACAGCACGCCCCCGCTAATACAATACCACTCAGCTAACTTCCCAACCGCGGGATCAGTCACGTCCACCGTCGGGCTCTCCAGTATGCCCATAATTTCTCCCCATGCGCTATCCTCCCGCTGCGCTGCGGCGATACCCGGAAACTTACGTATCAGTTCTACGTCCCGCTCGACGGCAACTCTAGCTAACATCGGCCCTGGCCTAGGCTTGTCTTCCAACACAACTACCTCCTCCTCCACTACAGTTCTACTTAGCAAGTCTGCGTCACCGTTATCCCATCCGGAAATGTACTCGATCCTAAAATTAAACTCCTGTAGTGCCAGGCACCACCTGGTCAGCCTACTACCCATCAGCCGGCATGATTGTAAGAAAGATAAACTATGGTGATCCGAGCGCACTACTACTTCGTGCCCCAGCAGGATGTTCCTCCACTTACCTAGTCCCCACACCACTGCTAGGCATTCCCGCTCGGTAACA